>JANHZU010008967.1:0-13374 GCA_032468055.1 Acrochordus granulatus | reverse complement strand
AAATTGTGGGCTAGACTGGAAGAATGCAGAATATCCTGAAAGGGGCCAACAGAAAGCTGTGCTGGGGGCATTTATTCCCATCAGGGACTGTGAATTGAAAATCAGGGTATGGATGCTGTGAGTAACAGTGCTTAAAATAGTGTTTCTCAATTTTGGCAATTTAAAGATGGGTGGATTCCAACTTCCAGAATTCCCCAGTGAGAAACACTGGCTTAAAATGTGATGGAGGAGCAGGTTGGGTATCCTAGGACTCTAGGAAGCTCAAAGCAACCTGTGACTGAGTGTGGCCCTTGGAAGAAAGCTGTCCTACAACTTGGAAGGGAATTGCCCAGCCATGCCTTGAATTATAACAACTGAGTCCATCGTTTCTTCTACTAAGCCAAATTTAAGCAAATCCCTTTACAGTTTAGCTTGAGGTATGAATCCAACTAGGATGGCATGCTGGTCTGTGGTGTTTGATTGCATTTTACCTCTGGTTTGCATGCTGTGCTTGCAGCTGGGCTGTTGGATCGCAGCCCCAGCACTTTGACCCACCTCCCTCCTCTGCTTTCCTTCAACACTTCAAGGGCTGGGAAAATTAGTGGGCACTGCAGTTTCCCATCTGACATGGCAGAGTGAATGATGGTTGAACTTTGGCCCAGGGCCTGGAGGATTTCTCAGGGATGAAGCCACCTCTGCAAAGTCGAGGGAACTGCTGCTATCTTTGTCCTTCATTCTTCCCTCCCTCTCCCCATCCTACTCACCTCGCAGAGGAATTCTTTCTAAGTGATGCTGTATGTTTGGATGCAAAACATTGAGAAGTTGGCTTCTGTGAATTAACTGACCAGGCTTGAATGAGGCCACAGATTTAGTATATAAAGGAAAGGAAAAGGAAGGAAGGAAAGAAGAAAGGAAGATGAGGGAGGGAGGGAGGAAGATAAGAGAGGGAGGAAGGAAGGAAAGTTTGGGTACCCAAGGTTGGTTGGGTAGTTGTGATTCAGCCTCTGGTGAGAATCCAGCGTATTATAATCCTGCTTATGTTGAACCTGGCAGAGTTTGGTTTCTTCCTTTCAGCTTCACACATTCCAGGAACCCAGTCATGGGGTTTGTGAATCTGGATTTATGCTTTAGTGGAACTCAATTTTGAGGGGGAATGTAGTGGCTGTATGGAGGGCCATTGTTATTTTGAAGAATTAGTGACCTATTTTTCCTTCATATTAAGAAAAGTCCAGAAGTTTAGTGCGCTTCTAAGTCAGCCTGCTTGGTTTTTTGATTCTTCTTTCCCAAAGAAAGGAAAAAGGGGGAGTTTTCAGGTAGCTGCAATGCTTTTCTTGCTGTGAAAATCTAAGACTTTCGGTTCCCATCTCAGAGTCTTTTTTGAGCAGCCTCCTGATCATCTGAGGGCCACAAAGTCCTGGTGCCGAGTTTTCATAAAACCCTTGGGTGGTTGTTGCTTGTGGGGAGCGTTTGTGGAGAGCCCAGCACTGGACACTATGGAAACTGGATGCCCTTGGGGTCTCTCTCCCTCTCTGCTGGGGCAATTAAGGGGATCCTGGAAGCCTGTAAGAGATCTGGGCATCATCTTGGTTGCTATGTCTAGTTTTTATGTTCTGCTTTTAAATATGTTGCTTAGCTAATAATAAAGCATAAAATCCCTTTTTTCACTGCTTTTTTTAAATCTCTGGATCCAAAAGAACCAATTTCCTGGGTACCTGATCACTTGGCAAAATTGTGTGACACACAAATCTGTTTAAGGCTTGCCTCCCACTGGTTGATATGACAGTTGTACCTTCTTCTCGGCAGCCCATTGAAAAGCTAATCACGTTGCTCAACATGCTGGATCAGTGGATCGATGAGACACCCCCCGTGGATCAGCCATCTCGCTTTGGGAATAAAGCTTTCCGGACGTGGTATGCAAAGTTGGACCAGGTAGGCAGAGAGGGTAGGTAAAATAGACCATCCCATGGGCAGAGGGTTTTTCTCTAAGGGTCAAAAGCAAACCTGCCTTTGCCTCCCAGTTTAGGTTAAAAAGATTCACCAAGCTGAAAAGGATGTTAGAGGCCACTTAGTCTAACCCCCTGCTCAATGGATAGAATGCAAAATAAGGGCATTTCTTAAATCTGATGTACTGTTGCATGAGCTTATTTCCGTGGATTTTCTGTCAAAGGCTTACTTTCCCTTAAGAGGAGGAAAGAAGAAAACAATAGAAAGGAAAAAACAGTGCCTGTTTGAAATTGAGCCTTTGACACTATTTGCAAAAGATTTTAATGTTCAGTGTATCTCTCCCATGATCCCTTGCAAAATTGGGCCATGCCCTTAGCAGTTGTGAAGAGTGCTACGCTGGGAAGATCAGAGCTGGGCAGATTATTTGCAAAAGATGTTTAAAACCACACCCTAACTGCTGTAAACCAGGGGTGTCCAACCTTGGTAACTTTAAGAGATGTGGACTTCAACTCCCAGAATTATTCAGCCAACATAGCCAGCAAGTCTTCATAGCATAGCTGGTTAAGAATTCTGGGAGTTGAAGTCCACACCTCTTAAAGTTGCCAAGGTTGGACATACCTGCTGTAAATTGTTTTGACAGCATTCTCTAGGTATGTGGCCTCCATTTCCCAGAATCCTTAGCTCACAGCCAAGTGCTTTGCTTGAGGGTGGTTGCTGTGAATTATATTAGAAGAGTTCCCCAGCAAGCTCAGCTTGTAAATTTATTCTCCAGCCCGGACTGCAATAATGGGGGCTCTAACTGTGGAACTGTGTCTAAATCTTAGGGGGCAGAGTCCTTGATGGCAGCTATCATCCCCAAGCAGCAAGCTGATGCTGTGCCCGAGGTGGCTGTGTACTTGAAAGAGTCTGTTGGCAACTCTACTCGCATCGATTATGGGACAGGTATGTATTTATTTAAAACATTTATACAGCTACCCATCTTCTAACCAACTGGGCGGCTCCCAGGGGATGATTGGAGTGGGTGTCACCAGGGAGGGCAGCCCACCAGCATGGCATATAGCTGGTGAGAGAGCCAGTTTGGTCTAATAGCTAAGGGTAACAGGCTAGAAGCTGGGAGTTCTAGTCCCACCTTAGCCATGAAAGCCAGCTGGGTGACCTTGGACTAGTCACATTCTCTCAGCCAAACTCACCTCGCAGGATTGTTGTTATGGGGAAAATAGGAGGAGGAAAGCATATTAAATATTTTCTTCACCTTGGGTTATTTGTAACAATAATAAAGGCGGGATATAAATAAATAAAGGCTAGCTTGCTTTTTGGGCATAAGTAATGACTGGCTTCTTAGCATCAGCAAAGTCCTGATTGATTTGGGGGTCAGATTGCCTCTGTAGCTCTCTTGTGATGTTGAACACTGGCTTGGTTGTCATTGGGTCTGGGCTAA
Source organism: Acrochordus granulatus (assembly GCA_032468055.1). NCBI lineage: Eukaryota > Metazoa > Chordata > Lepidosauria > Squamata > Acrochordidae > Acrochordus > Acrochordus granulatus. Next base: position 10,013 of record JANHZU010008967.1, on the reverse strand, counting down.
ATTGCTTCTGATGGTGGAGATGAGCTTGCAAAATGGGCTAAGTCCCTGCATGTGGAGAGAGCCTGCGAGGTTGTCCTCTTTGGTTCTCCCTGATAGTCCAGTTGTCAAGGCTGAAGATGGCAGGAGCATTTCAGTCTTCTGTGTCTTCACTGAGAGTCTGAATTAACCCAGATTGGATGTCTAATTCACCTTCCTGGGAACACTTAACTCACAGTCCTGCAGTAGTAAATCGAAAATACAGTCCTTTTGTAACCAAGCTCCTCTTTCTCCTTTTCACTCAAGATCCATGCATTTGTTCTCCATGTTCAAACATTATACCAGGGCTTTTCAAACATGGCAATTTTAAAATGTGATTTTAGAAGATGGGCAGTTTCTGCCTTACATTTTGAAATGCAAGACCCTGACAAAAACAGACACAGCGCAGTGGTTCTGCCTATATGTAGCTCAAATCTGAATTAGCACTTTTCCCAGTAGCACCAAATATTTAACACTAAAAGATTTCCGAGAGAAAGTTCACAAAACTGCTAATGCAACTTAGCAACATATTTAAAATCAGCTGCTCTGATGCTGCTGACCAGAAAAAGGAACTCTCAGAAAGCTAGCGTTTGCTTTTTGTAAAAAAAAAAAAGCATGAAAAATTCAGGAGTGCAAGATTGCCAGAAAACCGCAGTAAAGCCACAATCAGCCACCAGTCGGCACTCTCATCCCAGTTACCCTCAGCTCCGATTCCAGTTTTGTTCCTTGTACTTCAGAATGGAACCCAAATTTAGCTCTGCGGGAGCAGAGTCACTTGTCATGGTCACACACACAACTTTTTTCTCTGCTGTGACTTTTTGCATAGCTCCTACCCAGCATAATTTTTCTGAAGGTATAACCATGCTAGACTACAACCTCCATTTCCTGACCCACAAATAGAGCTGTCATCTTATGTGCCTGGAGGGAGATCACAGTGGGGAGAGCTAAACTGAGGTTTATCTGGGTTGTGTGAAGCCTTTTTTGAGTTTTCTGAAAATGTTACAGTTGGGTTCTAAAGGATCACAAACCCAAATTAGCTCATTGATTACATGCAGAGACTTCTTAAATCTCTGGAAGGAATCTTTTAAAAAGATTCAAAAGTGAAAAGTTAAAATACAAAGTTAAATCAAAAAGAGAACTAGCGAAAGGGGACAATGGGAAAAATTTAAAAAGTGACAGATGTACAAAAAGAAAAAAAATTAAAATAACCTGGAAAAATGTTACTTCCAATCCTCTTCAATACAGATACAGTTTTATAATAAAATGCTCTCTTGCTTTAGTTTAACAAAAAGCCAACACAAAACTAAAATATAAAACATAAACATGCCAAACAGTCAATAACACCAATATATAATAATCTCTTATTTGAGATCAAGCATATAACTCATAAATGTATCATAATAACAATTCCACAAATACACATAATAGTGCTAAATACTTCTATAATCAGGTGATTTTATGATGAAACATCCTGTACTTTAAGCAAATAGATAAAAACATAAACATATGTATTAAACTCCAGCAGTACACAATATTTCTGTAATCACGGCAAATCTAATCATCAGATCCCAAAATCAGAATTCCATTTTTTTTTCTTTATCAAGCTAAAAGTCCAAAAGTGGTTCCCATGTATCTCTGGAATGATTCTTGAATGCTTATCCTGCCTCTTTTTATCCTATTGCAAGGGATGTGGAGGGTGAATAATGTTTAATTTAAAAAAAAAATAGTAGAAGAGACAGGCTCAAGCTAAACAATTGGGTCTTTTCTTGATGGAAACAGTGCACCTCGTGGCCAGTGAGGGCATTACAGGTTCAGGAGATCTGCCCTATCTGTGATGGAAGCAAGGAAGGTACAGTACAAGTAGTCCTTGACTTACGACCAATTGCTTAGCTACCATTTGAAGTTTCGATGGACCTACCAGGGGAGGGCTACTTACAACCTGGATTTGAAGTTCCAACCGTCAGGGCCCCCCTCAGTTATGTTTGCATTTTAGGGACGCATTTATGGCCATTTGCGGTGTCCCGCAGTTACATAATCACATTTTTTTATGGTTTTGCTGAAAACTGGCATTTATTTCAACTGCAGTGATTCACTTAATGACCACTGCAAAAAGTGAAGTTGATCGTGTGACTGGCCCACTTTACAACTGTTATGAGTTATGACCATGATGGGCAGGCTCCATTGTGGCTGTATGTCGAGGACTACCTGTATAATCTTGCAGCTTTCTTCTCTGTGACTCTCCAAAGCTTTACTGTCAAATTCCTGCTTCATATCTCATACCAGTATGAATTGCATAGCTCAGTGTTTCTCAACCTTGACAATTTAAAGATGCCTGGACTTCAACTCCCAGAATTCCCTAGCCAGTCATGTTTGTTGGGGAATTCTAGGAGTTGAACTCCACACATCTTCAAGTTGCCAAGGTTGAGAAACACTGCCCCAGATCAAAGATGGTCAGTTTCATGCAGACAGAGAAGAGAATCTCTGCAGAAAAGCTCTGAAGGACGTTTTGCATAAAAAACTGAGTTTTGAAAAAGTTCTAGCTGAACCTGTGGCTCTCCTGGGATTGCTGAGATCTCAGCACCTAACTAGTGTGCCGAAGAGCCAGGACTGCTGGGAGATGTAGTTTGGCAGCCTCAGAGGGCCACACCTTAAACATGGACGTTCTACATCATGAGCTTCTTCTTTCTCTCCACAGGCCATGAAGCAGCATTTGCTGCCTTCCTTTGCTGCCTCTGCAAAATTGGTGTCCTTCGGGTGGATGACCAGCTGGCTATTGTCTTCAAAGTATTCAACAGGTGAAGTATGGAGGCAGGGTAGGGAGAAGTAGGCTTTGTAAAAGGTAGAAGGCTTTGGGGCAGCATTTGTGTGTGTGTGAATGCACAGAAGGTTCGAAATAAGCCCCTTTCTCCTCCAGTCTCAGCTGCCCACTTCTGTGATGTGCAATCAAGGACAGACTGCTTTTTAATACTGTGTAGCAAGACTTTGTAGAACCTTTTTTGGGCAGAGAGCTATTTCCAGCCTTGCAAGGGCTCTGTTCCTGCAGGTGAAGAGATGCCTAGCAGTAGAGAACAGATCGTCCTCGACTTACAGCCATTCATTTAGTGATTGAAGTTGCAGTGATACTGAAAAAAGCAATTTATGACCAGTCCTTGCACTTAGAATGGTTACAGCATCTCCACAGTCAGGAATCAAAAATTACAATCAGGTGATCAAAATTCAAGCACTCAGCAACCGGCATGTATTTACAACGGTTGCAGCATCCCAGGGTCATGTGATCTCCTTTTGCAATCTTCTCAGCCAGCCTTAGACAAGCAAAGTCAACCGGGGAAGTCAGATTCTTCTAATGACCACATTATTCACTTAACAACCAAGGCAAAAATGATTGTAAAATTGGGCACAACCCCCTTAGCAATTGCCTTGCTTAGCAATGAAAATCTCAGTCCCAAGTCAACCCTGGTCATAAGTTGAGAACTACTTGTAAAGACAAAATATACTTTCTTTTTTAAAAACAATTGCAGTTTGGTCAATAGAACACAGTTAATTGGACTTGTCCAATTTTATTTCGTTTCAGGTACTTGGAAGTAATGCGAAAACTCCAGAAAACATATCGAATGGAGCCAGCTGGCAGTCAAGGTGTCTGGGGCTTGGATGACTTTCAGTTCCTCCCTTTCATTTGGGGCAGCTCCCAACTGATTGGTAACTAGGCATATATTTCTCTCTCCTTCTCTCTCTCCAGCCAAAAACTCACAGTAGTAGCCTTAATCCAGGTTGTTGTGCATAGAACCTGGAATTGTTAAGCTGCTATCCTCCAGGGATGCGTAGGTAGAACTTTTTCCTGGACCTCCTAGAGATCAAACCTTATTTGGAAGTCCTCTAAATAAAAAGCCACGTTCTCCAAGGTTAGCCAGACAAGCTGAAACAACTGGCATCCTTCTCTTAAGGGCCTGTCTCCATACAGAATTCAACTACATCTAAAGTCACCAACCAGTTGTTTTGCTAAAGGAAGACAAGCTTGACAGATAATTTTATTCAACTTACCATTCAAAATTAGGACAGCCTAATTTTACAGCCCATAAAATGTCCTACCATGCCACAGCCTGCATGCACATGACCTCATTTGGGCACTCTGCAACTGGCTTGCATTTGTGACCAATTGCAGCCTCTCCCAGTCATGTGACTATGGGTTTTTGCTGGTTTCTGGCAAAAAGTGCCTAGGGCTGAGAGAGAGGGACTGGCCCAGGGTCGTCCTGCACCTACCTGTAAAGATACAAGATCAAGGTTTCCCCTGCCAGTCATGTCTGACTCTAAGGGGCAGTGCTTATCTCCAATTCAGCTGTCCAAATATGATTCTGTGGTCATGTGAATTGGAGATGAGCATCACCCCCTTGACTATACCCAAGGTATCTTTCTCATTAAGTTGGTACCTATATATCTACTTGCATTTTTACATGCTTTTGAACTGCTAGGTTGGCAAGAGCTAGAGTAAGTAATGAGTTCACCCTGTTATGCAGTGCCTGGGTCTCAAACTTGAGCTGCCGACCTTCCAGCTGACAAGCCCAGAATCTTAACCACTAGGCCACCGCACCCCTTAAGGTTTACTACCTGTAAACTGGTAGGTAGACCTGGAAGGTTGGAAAACAGAGTTGTGGAAGGAATGCCCCAGGGTCTGTGGATTTCAAAGGTCAGGAGGAAAAGGCTTAAGAATTTAAACTCTGGGACTATATATCAATGGGATTTGATTTCTGTCTTCTGCAGTAGGCAGGTCTTCTGCATACGAGACAGTCTTTCTCTGCTGTAAAGCAACTTCTCTGACCATGTTTAGAATTTAAAGTTTCTGCTCTTTGAGATAAGTTTTCCAGAGCTGAGGTTAATTGCTAGGCCTTAGAGCAGAACCCCATACTGTGTTAGAACAGTACATCACCTTCAGGGTTAATTACAAGCCACTCTGAAAAGATCCTATAAATTTAGTAAATAAATAAATCCTCTTTTTAGATCATGCAAACCTGGAGCCTCGGCATTTTGTGGATGAGAAGGTGGTGAATGAACACCATAAGGACTACATGTTCCTCGAATGTATCCGTTTCATCACAGAGGTGAGACTGGAATTTCTTCTTGCTTTCAGTTCCTTTTAATTGATTTATGCAATGCTGATATCTTTGTGGAAGAGTATAATCTACTTAACCTTCCTCCAGCTTCTCTTCTGCTACAAATTACAGTAACCATTCAAGTTGTGATGGACTTCCCTGGAGGTATTTGTAATCTGGATTCAAAATTCTGACAATCGGGGGCCTCCTGCGGTCACATGATCATACTTTGGGTGCTTGACAGCTGGGCTGCATTTTGGCCATTTGCAGTGTCCCGCAGACACGTGACTGCGTTTTACAAAGTTTTGCCGAAAACTGGCATTTACTTTTAGTTTTTGCAAAACTGCTTCCATAGTGAACCATTGATTTGCTTAGTGACTGCCAAGAAAAATGTCATAAAATCATTTTGGTCATGTAGGTGACCCGATCTACAATCTGATTCAGAAGTTATGGGCAGGCTCTATTACAATCCTAACTCGAGAACTACCTGTACACCATTCTACCTATCCTTAAGTGCCTTTTGAAAGTTTATTTTGAAAATTCCAGGCTATTTAATCATGTTTGTGACTTGCTGTAATTAACAAACAAAGCAAACACCAAAAATAATCATGAATAATGGAAAGCGGTGTTACCTCCTAAACAGACATTCTATTTATCATCTTTGTGTAATGGTAGAGTTTTCATTTTGGCAATTAATGGGTAGCTTGCTTAGTGGGATTTACTTACCTGCTCAAGGACTCAGATTTTTTTCTTACTCATCTGGGACCGGAAGTAGGTATGATGGAGTTAATAGATGAAGGATTGTTTGATTCTAAGTGTAACCTTCATCTAGACTAGGTAGACTTTTTTGAATGAATTATTGTTGCACAGTAACGGAATTTGAAAGTTGAAAATCCTGTCTTCTTAGATGGCTGGTGTTCCTTGCTGTTGTGTTAGCCCTTTGAGGTAATTCAGTCAAGAAGCACAATAGTGAATATTAGCTCTGTCTTCATTGTAAGATTGATTTTCAGCAAAGATGAAAGTATTTCTTCCCTCCTCCCCTTTTACTCCTTGGAAAACTAGGGAGAGTCCCTTTTGACTCTCTGTGGGTTGAGATACCTTTTCTTTGCCTGTTGTCTAATTGGAGGCTCTAAATCCTGTCTCCCAAGGTCATTCCTACATGCCTTTAGTGTTGGAAATAGGTAGTTATCCACTTAAAAGGAATACCTTTTAAGCTAGCCTGGATAGTTTTGTATTGTGGAAGCAGGACCATGTTTTTGCGGTCGCCTCAAACAGAAAATCCTCACAAGTTTCCTTAAACCTTGATGTGAATAGTTTGTGGATGAGAGTCAAGCTGAGTTCTTGAAGCTCCACCTAGTGACCAGTGAATTCCTAATTTTATGAAAAACTCATTTCCTGTAAGATCCCCAGTTTTATTTCTAAACTGATTTTGGCCTTGTTGGTTTTGTCTAAGAGAGAGGGAGTATTTAGCCCACATTTTCTGATTTTGACACTGTCCTGAGACTTCTCTAAGGTGGTCCTTTCTATCTTTGATGGGCACCAAAGCTTTTGTTAATCTGGACAAGATCTTTACTTCTTGGGCAATTTTTGCACTGATGTGGATCTGTTTCAATGGATAAGCAAGCTGTATGAGCCACAACCCTCGGGCATAAGTTGTGCCAGAAATTGTTTTTGAATGTAGTTTTGGGTGTAGATGAGGACAATACATGCCTGAAGGTAGTGTTTCTCAACCTCAGCAACTTTAATATGTGTGCAGTTCAACTTTCAGAATTCCCCAGCCAGCAAGTGTTGCTTGCTTCTATGCACTAATGGCAGTCTGAAATTACAGGTAGTCCTCGACTTACATCCATTTGTTTAGTGACCATTCAGCACTGAAAAATGTGCTTTACCACCAGTCCTCACACTTATAACTGTTGCAGCATCCCTCTAGTTACATTATCCTGATTTGGGCACATGGCAACCAGCAGGTATTTACAACAGTTGCAGCATCCCCAGGGTCATGTGATTGCCATTTGCAAATTTTCCCAGCTGCCTTCTGACAAAGTCGAGGGAAGCTGGATTTGCTTAATGACCATGTTATTCACATAACATCTGCAGTGATTTGCTAAACAACTGCATTGGTTCATTTAACAACCATGGCAAAAAGGTCATAAAATCTTCCACAACTCACTTAACAACCACTTTGCTTAGCGATGGAAATTCCAGTCCCAATTATGATCATAAGTCAAGGAGTGCCTGTAGTCCCAAGAGAAGATGGTTTGTAAAGTCATGATTTATCAAACTTAGCCATTTTAAGCTGCGTGGATTTCAACTCCCAGAATTTCCCAGCCAGTTTGGATGGACTTCAACTTCCAGAATACCCCAAGCAGCAGGAAGGACTTCAACTCCCAGAATTCCCCAGACAGTGTGCCTGCTGGCTGGAGAATTCTGGGAGTTGTAGCCCACACATTCTAAAATGGCCAAGCCTAAGGAACGGTGCTTTAGGTGATAAGATGACAATGATGATTCATACCAGTGTGTGCCATCACACTATTGGCCTCTAGTGGCAGAACAGTAGAATAAAACAGCCAACAACATGGCAAGAAAATCTTTATTTTTCAGCTCCAAATCTCAGCCCTGGGAACTCAGAAGGAAGAATGAGTCTGAAGGTGAGAGTGATGTAATGGTATGTGGGAATGACCCGGGAGATGTGGGGGAAGAATGCTGCCTAGGAATGGTCAGATAAGAGAAAGCATAGCCCGCAGGCTGTGTAATGGGTGGAGAGAGAGGCCCAGCAGATTTCCAGTAAATTCCAGAAGATTTACTCAATAAAAAAACTCAGTTGAATGGACCATAGATGTCCTCTGCTGGACAAAACTGTTTGTCAAGAAAGATCTAACTCTCATCCTATCTTCCACCAAGATGCTGGAGAGACCAGTAGAGTGGACATTTGGGCCAAGACACTTTTTCTCATGATTGTGTTAGTTGATCCCATTTCAGTCCTTCCATAGTACAGGAGAGGCTTTGCCAATTGCCCCCAAAGAGGGTTAATGCTCTCCTCGCTGTTGGGCCCATGACAGTCCATGCACAGCCCCACTTCTACCCCCTCTCCACACTAGCACTTCAGTTCCCAGGCAGCCCTCCTTCCTTTGTTCCTTTGTCAGGCAAGAGCATCTCTCTGTCTCTTGTGGGGGGACCCCTGGCCTCATTTCCAAAAGCAGGACTCCATCCCCCAGGAGTGGGGATTGGGTGAGAGCTAATCTAGGGGCAAAGATTGTCTTCCCACTCACAAATTCCATGCTTGAAGAAAACCAGGAAGGGTTTAGCATTCCTCCTCCTTCTCTTTTCCAAACCCCAAACATGCAATACTTTTTTTTCTATTTTTATTTTTTCTCTGCACCCCCTTCTCTTCTTCCCCCTCCCCGGCTCCCTCCCTCTTTCCCCAGTTTCAATCTAGCTTCTAAATTTGAAAGTTTTGGGAAGGGCGAGCTCAGATTTCAGCTGGAAGGGAAGCCATGGACAGGAAGGTGCTGTACTCAGCTGCCTTCCTCCCCCCACTTCTACTCCTCTCCTTCCCATTTATTTTTTTTTTAACTGACAGAGGAACCATTTACAAAAGGCCGATTCTCTTGGGAACAGAGAGGCAGGAACGCAGCGTCTGTGAGTAATTTCCTGCTCAATATGGTTACCCTGACTCATTCTGTTCCCTTGGGGTCACTGTGGGACTCGGCTCTTTCCAGCTCGCTGGCTGGTGTTCTTTTCTCATTGTGGCTCAAATCAGCTGTGCTGTTCCTTTTTTTTCTACTTTTCCTCTCCTTTTCTCCTGCCTCTTTTTCCTTCCTTCTTTTTTCCAAACCTCCTCAATTTCAGCCCCATTCCCAAGGACAGCTTTGGTCTCTCCCATCGCCAGCAGATGTTAATTTGGCACCACAGTGATGCTGCCTGCCTGTCTGCCTGCCTGCCTGCCTTCCTGCCTGCCTGCCTGGGCGGAGTGGGGCTTGGCTTGCCGACTTCAGGGTGCCAAATGCTGGTTTCATAACCGAGGCTGCACGAAAGGTCATCCCTTTGGAACGCAAACCACCATCTGCCTAAAGTGGCGACATTATGGGGCCTCACCGCGAAGGGGCAGGCGAGAGGCTTTTGTGGTCTGTCGCCAGAAGGAGGCTCAAGGCTCCTTTTCCTTCAAGCCCTGAACTAGGGGAAAAGTTTTTCTGCCCTGTTTCTGTTCCATTCCTTTTTTTAAAAAAATATAATTTTTATTGAAGATTGTTGTCATATAAATTACAGATGAAAATAAAGATAGTAGGGAAGTAAGGGAAGAGAAGGAAAGGGGTGTGGAAGAAAGAAGAAAAAAAGCAGTGACTTACAATTTTTTTGGCGCAAAACAGAATTAAAACTTCAGCTTTTTATTTTTATACTCTGAGTGAATACTTGCAATTTCTATTACAGCAAAGTAATCAGCAAAACCCAAAATTTCATTTTTTTCTTGTTTCAAGCACAAAAGCTTTCAAGTAGAAATAAAACAATATACAGTACTTTTTAAAAATTAAAACAGTTAATGTTGCCATCTCTGCCAACTCCATCATGTTTCTGTCTCATTTCTATAACCCCTGAACAAAAAAATGGCTGTGATGCATATCCCTTGATGGATATCAGAGCCCACTTGGAGATAGAGGTAAAGATCATAGCTATTTTCTTTAATTGGCAAATAAGATCGTAGAGTTCGAAGGGACCTCTAGAGGCCATCCAATGCAACCCCCTGCGCCCTGCAGATTCACTACCCAAGCAGTTCTCAAACTGTTTGGCCTCAAGATCACTCTACATTCTTAAAAAATATTGAGGACAAAGAGTATGAGTCGATGTGGGTTATATCTATCAATATTTCCTGTATTAAAACTGAGAAACTTTAAAACATTTCTTTCTTTGATTTTGTGG
>JANHZU010008966.1:23254-35971 GCA_032468055.1 Acrochordus granulatus | reverse complement strand
CCACTACTCTAATTCTATCTCCCCCAGCCCTTATTTGCAATTTTCCTTTTTTGGATATGCCCACGGGTTGCCTTGAGGCTTCCTTCTGCTCATTCCTTCCTGCCAGCCTGGTGATAATGAGGCCGCCTTTGGATTCTGTTTAATTAATCTTATCAGAGCCTTAAACAAGTCATTAGGCTGGGCCAACCTTCAACAAGTTGTTTGGGAAAAGGATGTCCCTTCAAACTACTTGGGAGGAGTAAACAGGCATAATCAGGTCAGTTATAGATTTAATAGCTTCATTCACAGATGCTGATCTCAATTAGTTTGAACTTTTACCTGTTTGTTCTTCAGTGAGTTATGCAAATCCAGCTTGGTCATTAATCTTCAAAGCCTGAATATGGATTTAATGCAAAAACCTGGTTAAGGGAACTTAATTATTGGATGGATGGATGGATTCTGCAAAGGAATGAGACATTCTCCCCAACAGGTTCCCAAGCCAGCTGTTCTGTTCTTATTTGAAAATGCATTTCTCAATCTTGGTAACTTTAAGATGTCTAGACTGCAACTTCTAGAGTTCTAGAAGTTGAAATCCAAGCATTTTAAAATTGCTAAGATCGACAAATACTGACTTAGAATAAGATAGTTGCTGTTCCCAAAGTCATGAGAATCCATTGGAATATGAGAATTAGAGCTGCTCTAGTGCAGTGTTTTTCAAAATTGGCAACTTTAAGATGTGTGGATTTCAGCTCCAGGATTCCCCAACCAGCATGCATCCACACATCCAGAACTTTGGACTACATAACCTCTGAAGTAGCTTCCAATTGATTTAACATTCGATAAATCAGGGAATTTGGATTGCTGAAGAAAATATATTTTGGTGAAAAGATAATCATATGCCCACACCCCTTGCCATCTGGTAACTAATAAAAACTCCACCAAGAGGGATTTCACCCAAACTTTGTTTCCCTCTTGAATGAATGTTGAAAGTAAATTCTCTTTCATGACATTGAATACAGGAATTAGGCACAATTTTTGAAAGAAAGATACATCCGGTCGTATGATTTTCCCATTTCTAAATTAAGTAGTATATCCTTAGCTTGCCAAGAAGACTGTGTCAGGTTGTGTCAGCCCCTCTCTGAAATAGGGGCTCGTAGCTCCACCACAAATTGAACAACTTTGAAATCTCTCAGTTTTCCACAGTTGTTTAGGAAAAAATTTGGACTAGTGGCAGCTGTGGAACAGAGCCATGATATTCAGATCTGTACCAATTAATAAATCACAGGATGAACCGGAAGATGCTGGTCCTTTTCCAGAGTTTGCTAAAAGAGGCAGACCAATTCCCGCTGATGAAAATGCACAATGATAAATTTGACATCAACCTCTCTTTGGTTTTGCACATGTGGCATTTTTGTGTGGGCCCTTCTCATATTTCTCCAGAATCTCTCCATCCAATTACTCCTTGGCTTTAAAGATTTATTAAAGCAGCAGCTACTTCACTTGAATGAGTCAGTTCAGTGTTCCCCCAAAACAGAAGGAATGTTGCTGAAGGCGTAAATGGGCTTTAAAACAAAAAAATTCCCTGGTATGATTGTAATTATTTTTGACTACGTTGGCATTACAATGTTTTGAGCATTTGTTCTTTCATTCTAGCCACTTGTATACCCCAGGGATATTCAAGAAGTTGGCAGCACACATTTAGGTGACTTTTGGTGATTGCTGCTAACCAGAGTTGATAGTTAACACTTTGATCAGAGGTGATCAGGAAGTTTTAGCATTGCTGGCTAGACTGGGAAATAGAAACAACATCATAGCACTTTCATATTTTTTCCAAGAAAACTGCACATATATGTCCATGAAGCTCCTAAGAGTCGAAGAGATGTGTCAAAACTGTGGAGATGACAATGGATTTTCAGAAGAGTCTTCCTATTTCATCTCCTCTTACCATTCTCAGCAACACAGTATTAGCAGTAGAGTCCTTCAAGTTTCTGGGGTCCATAGTCTCCCAAGTCTGAAAATGGGCAGCTAACATCAGCACCATCATTAAGAAGGAACATCAGAGATGTACTTCCTGCAACAGCTCAAGAAGTTCAACCTGCCTCAAGAGCTGCTGATACAGTCCGACAGGGGAATCATTTACTTATTTAATTATTTAAATATACATTTACTCAGTATACTGAGAGCTGCTATACTGGAGTCAAATTCCTTGCATGACTAACCATGCTTGGCCAATGAAGTATCTGAGTCTGCAATTTGAATCAAGGTTGACTTAAGACAACAGCAGCTCTTCAGGATCAACCACAATCAGCTAATGCTCCAATCTCTTTAAGTTTTAAAAGGAAAGACTCAATGGAAATCATACAACATCTTCTACTTCTGCCTCCTTTTATTCTGAAATGGCTGAGTTACAGTTCTTAAGAATTCATGCCTTAGCAACTCACAGTTAAATTTGAAAGCATACCCGGGACCAGAGAGACAATTTGTGTTCAGTACATGGGCAGATATGAAACAGAACATTGGCTGACTTCTCCATATTCCATCTTGCAGCTGCTGAGTTAGATTTTGAACTATTTCAGGACTGTTATACTCCCCCTCCCTCCAAGTATATATTTAACTGAATGAACAAATATCCTCTGGGTTTTTAAATGGTGGGAAACAGCTGTTGAAGAATAAGTGAATACAGCATACAACAGATGGAGTAGAAGGCACAGAATTTGGGAACTGAAAGGCATCTTAACTGCCTTCTAAACCAAGGATAGGGAATTTAAGGAGCCAGGCTTCATCTAAGCCACAAATTATTTTATATGCCCCTGGAACCCTCCCCAACTCGAAGGGCCAAAAATCAGGGACATGTTTTTTGGACCTCAAAAATTGCAGGTTACTACCTTAAAATAGGCTAAAACAACATGAAAAAAGCCAAATCCAAAAAAAAAGCAGAAAAGGAAAGCTTTGCCAGCTTATGTAATGTGGATCTGCCTATCTTGAATCAATGTTTTGCCCACTGTAGTTCTCACCCTCCTCCCAAAATTTTAAATATTAATGTTGTAATCCCCAAATTAAATTAATCCCCACATTTTAAATATCATCTTATTTTCCAAAATTGAGGGGCACTGTAGTCTATTGGTTAAGACGCTGGGCTTGTCAGCTGGAAGATCAGCAGCCCAAGTTTAAGACCCAGGCACTGCATAACAGGTGAGCTCCCATTGTTCGCCCCAGCTTCTGCCAACCTAGCAGTTCAAAAGCATGCAAAATGCAAGTAGAATTGTGGGAAGGTAACAGCATCCTGCACCTTGGTACATAGTCATGCCGGCCACATGACAAAGGAGGAGTGTTCAAACAACTCTGGCTCTTCAGCTATAAAATGGAGATGAGCACTGCCCCTTAGAATCAGACATGACTGAAAGGGGAAACCTTTATCTTTACCTTACCAAAAGTATATCCATATTTCTTTAATCTGGGTGTGGGGACTGTCAAATATGTGAGCTTTCATTCCCACAATCTTCCAGCCATGATGGCCATGGTGAGAATTCTGGGAACTGGACACGCTTGTGTGAAGGACAACCATATTGGGGAAGGTGTTTTAGAACAATACTCTTCATGCAGGATTCTTGCAACTACATTTTTCCTGCCAGAGGGACAGTCCTTTTGACAGTCCCAAGTTCTCTTGAGGCAGTCTGTTATTGTCAGCCATAAAGAAGGTAAAGGTTTCCCTTTTCAATCATGTCTGATTTTAGGGGTGGTGCTCATTTCCATTTCATAACTGAAGAGCCAGCGTTGACCGAAGATACTTCTGTGGTCATGTGGCTGGCATGACTACATGCCAAGGTGCACGAAATGCTGTGACCTTTCCACCAATTTAGGTGGTACCTATTTATCTACTTGCATTTTGCATGCTTTTGAACTGCTAAGTTGGCAGGAGCTGGGGTGAATAATGGGAATTCACCCTGTTACAAAGCGCCTGGGTCTTCAACTCGAGCTACTGACCTTCTAGCCGACAAGCCCAGTGTCTTAACCAGTAGACCACCAGCCAGCTTCTATTTCTCCCAATTAGTTCAACGTCTATCTTGGGTCAGCTGAGACTGAAAAGAATATTTGGGTTTCTTCCACTTCCAGATTTAGGTCTTGTTCATTTGAAACCCAAAATGTGAAAGTGAGATATGTAATGAACTGTCCCACTACATACAATAGATCTGGCACTGTCAGTTTTAGTTTACATATTTGAATTAATATAGGTAAATCTCCCTTTCAGCCTCAGCACAGAGGTGGAAGTAGGGGTTTCTGCAAAGGGGCCATAGAAGCTACAGAATTTCTCTGCTCCCAACCCTATAGGAAGCATCAAGGGGGTAGTGCAGGACCCCATCCCTTCCTTACCTCATGGGTGGTAACTTTGATATCCACCAGAATCTGTATCTGGAGGTGGAAGGAAATGTCACTTGACTAGCTATCACAAAAATGCCTGGGATAGGAGCCAATGAAAAGGGCAAATAACCATTGGTTGTTGTATTATCTAGCACAACAGTTGTGGGTGTCTCATATGATTTATGCCGAGGCAGGCTTAGTTTGTTATTCAGTTAACTCATTCTTGATTGTAAATTAGCTCTTGGAGCTAAAGCCCTCTCTTATTTCCTGTTGCTTCTTAAACCTGGAGATGCACTTTATTGGGGTGGGGTGTCTCATCATGATGTCACTGGTATGGATAGCAGGAGTATCTGTGAGGGAGGGTGAAAAAAAGGGCTGAAGATGCTGGCACATATTAAAAAAGAGACAAGGCCTCAATTATGCAGTTGTAGCTACCAGCTTGCCTTTTCTTGACCTCTTTCCTGATAGACAATCAAGTGTGTTCACCCATTTTTGTTTTTTGGGTTTGCTTTGAATGTTTTAAGGTGCAAATGGAGATATACAAAGCATGCATTTTATAAATGATTCACTGCCTGAAAGGAGTGGTTGGTCCAATACTTTAGTAATCCATTTCAGGAAAGGGCCAAAAGGACAGAAAGTGTGTTTATCATCTGATGTGTGTTTATTTGTGTGTGATATTTAAATGTGTTTGTATTGTGCCTTTGTATGTCCATGTATGTACATTGCATAAGTTATTCAGACAGAAATACTGAACTCCAAACAACTGCCAACTTTATTCCAATAGTTTTCCTCCCACTTATGTGGATAGTTTACAAATAAATTCCAAATATATGAGACCTTGCAGACTCTCCAGATTTATGAATCGAATTATGGACTGCTTTTGGCTGAAAAACAGGAAGGGCTCAGCTTTACCTCTGCACACAAAAATTGGAATATTTGGCAGTCTGGTGGTAACATAAAAGGTATGAGACATTTTAAAAGGTTTTTCTAAGTGGTTTGTCTCCACTCGGATTCCCTGGGATTGCTGTATCCTTCCACCTCCCGCTGCCTTGTTTAGGAAAGGAATGGAGCCCCATCATCTTTTCACTGGATGTTGCAAAGTTGTTCCATTGCTATTACACAAGGTATAATGAAGGTTATAAGGACATGAATGTCCATGCCTCTAACAGTGGAAAAGCAAAAGCCACACATTTTTTTCAAGCACTGAGATTTTCTCTTTTTTTATAACAACTGTTAAATTTTTTAACAAGATAAAAACTAATGAAAATTAATAATCAAGATGAGAAAAAGAGAAGAAAGAAAGAAAAAGAAAGGAAGGAAGGGATGGAGGGAGGGAGGAAAGAAGGGAAGAGAGGAAGAATGAAAGAGAGAAAGAAAGGAAGAGAAAGAAAGAAAAAAGGAAAGAAATATAAAGAAAATACTTCTGATTTTTTTTACAATTAAATTGACCTCTTATGCTATGGTTACAGCATAACTTTCATTTTTTTCTGTCATCTATTTTTTTTAATCATCAAACCCATTTCATTTTTTTTCCTGTTCCACGCAAAAGTACAAAAGGGGTTGCAAGATGCAGCAAGTTTCCCTGCACATTTCACTCTTTGGAAAACCCAGCTGGACTGGCTAAATTTGCCATGGATTCTATTTCATTCCTGTAAAGTATGGGACATTCAGGCTACAAAAAAATAAAAATAAAAATTATCATGTTCACACTTTCCCTTAAGGCAGGATTCTATAATCTGATGTTCTCCAAGGATCTTGGACTACAATTCCCCTAATGACTGTGTTGGCTGGAGATTGCGTTTGTTATGCAGTATACATTGTATATTTTGAAGGTCTCTAATGAAAATCTTATTTCTCTGAAGAATCTATACCAGCATCACTATTGACTAGTATTACTGATGACAGGGTTAACCCCATTTATGTAGTAATTCTGGGAAATTCAATGCTTTTCAGCACTCTTATTTGCAGCTGTAGGAAAAATAAGCAGATGCTTTAGAACCGTCTTTCTCAGACCTGGTATGTAACTTTCAAGGATGTGGACTTCAACTCCCAGGATTCCCCAGAATCCTGAACATAAGAACATAAAAAGTCCTTAAGGTCAAAGCATTGTCCTCTCTAGCCCATGCATCTATCATAGGACTGATTACTACTGCTTTTCCAGGACTTAAGATTTTTTTTCCAATCTATTTGGAAAGGCCAGAAGGAGAATTTAATAGGTTTTACATGCAAAGCACATGTCTAACAATGAGATATAGTCCATTTGTGTAACTTCATTATGGTATGAAAAAATTCTAGTTTTGGTATGGAAACTACTGAAATAGTTTTAAAGGGAAATACTGCCCTATAAAGTATTTTCTTTACTAGAAAAGAAAGATAAAGGTTTTGGAATGGCCTTCATAGTTCTCAGATGACACTAATAGTGAAAATCTCTGGAGAGGTCTCATACATGCACTCCTGCAATGAGACTGAAGAATATTTCTGAGTCAGAAATATTCCGCAAGGAAGAGTCAGAAACCAATTTTGTGAGAACAATCAGAAAAACCTTTGCTGGCTCGGGGAAATTTTTAAAAGCTGTGTTACAATTTACTGCCTAGTTAGATGATCAAACTTCTGCATCACCCATTTTCACTGTTCACTGATTTTAAACAGTTGCAGGTGTATAGCATGTCTGCATTCAAATGTTCAGAAGAATATCTTATTTCCATTGTACCATGCAAAGGTTATCTATGCTTCTGTTCATTTAGGGGTTTGTTGAAACATACAGTTTGCCCAGGGTTGCCTACATGTTTGCATACAATTGTAAGTGGAGCCTTGTTCTTGAATGTGCAAAGCAACAGCTGCTCAAGAGAGGCTGACTGGCACTGATCCTGCGCATTCTACAGAACTGTGGAGAAATGCTCAAGGAATACCACAAGGAAATATAGTGTCGGCCTTGAAGGGTAAAAGAAATAGGAATCACAACCAGATGAGCTAATTCTACTTTATTGTAAAGCTACATTGATGGAATCTTGCAAGTCTGAAAGTACGATCCTCTCTTCCCATCTCTTTTACTGCCCACCGTACTAGGAAGTTTCTTCTACGCCGCTTTCCCCACCCACTGTCCAGTTGTGGGCTATGCTATCTCTTATCTGACTGTTCCCTTGGCAGCAGCTCTTGGCCCAATCTCCCAAGGTCTTTCCCACATATCATGTCCATACAGGTAGTCCTTGCATTAACAATTGCCTTGTTTAGCAACTGTTCATAGTTACAACTGAAAAAGTAACTTTATGACCAGTTCTTGCACTTACCTTTCCCATGTCACATGATCAAAATTCAGTCTGCATTCAGCCAAAAAATCTTACTGAGTGACTTTGAGTCAGTCCTTCCTTCTCAGTCCAAGAATCAGTGGTATGTAGTGGAGAAACTGTTTGATTAGGAGAGCAGAGACCCGGGTTCTATTCTTCCTTCAGCCACAGAAACTGCATGATTTTGGAATATGCCTTAAACATCTGTGAAATTTCAAAGAGACATTTTGCTTTGATGATGCTTCAAGTAAAATATCCCAGTGGGGTGAAATCATCGAGGACTTTTTCATGTTACGAAAAAGTATGGTATGAAGAGAAAACAATTGTTTCTAGGACAAGTTGTTGACTAAGATGAATCAGAACAGCCCCAGAGCTTCTCAAGGTGGAATGTAACAGAGGAAAAGCATGTCATTTCTGCCAAATAAAGTATGGAGACAAGGCAGAAGATTACCATTTCTAGTGTATTCATTCAATATATGTGCTGTAGGTAGCCCTCAACTTATGACCATAACGGAGCCTACTCATTATGGTGGTAAGTTGAGACATTCATAAAATGGGTCACTCATGTGCCCAATCCAATTTTATAACCTGCTTTGCAATGGTCATTAAGCAAACCCACCATTCACTATGGGATGTTTTTGCTGAAAACCGAAAGTAGACCCTGTTTTCTGGCAAAAATGTAAATTGAAGTCATGTGACTGAGATATTGCAAACAGATGTAAATGCAGGCCAGTTGCTGAGCACACAAAAATGTGGTTATGTGATAGGAGGAATGGCTGTCAGAATTGGGCTGTAAGTACCTTTTGGGGGATTAATTGTTGTAACTTTGATTGGTTGCTAAGAGACTGGTCATAAGTTGAGTTCTCCTTTAATTGCATTTTTTTTTGCCAAAGACATTCAGTTGAGAGGAAAAACACCAAAACAAAATGTATCCATTTAATTGTTATCATTTCTAGAATGGTTCAATTTTAGAACTCAAAAGAAGGGTTTGCTGTACCAAGGTAGAAGTTGGAATGACTATAATAATTAAATCCATTTAATTAATTCAAGAGTCATTATACAGCCAGCTAAAACAAAAGAGCTGTGGTGGATACCAGGACTGAACCCGATGTGAAAAGGGGATCAGCTTTGAGTCATTACTCATGATCAAGTGAAGAAGGGGCATCCCCCAGGAGGACCGTTAGATATAATGCAAGGTCAGGAGCTTTGGCACTAGAAGGAGAAATTCTTGTAAGCCCACAGAGCCATTAAAGCAGTAAATTAGAATTACGTTTGTTAGCCTCATTTCCTTTCATCCCAACAGAACTACTGCATGGATCCATGCTGGCTTATCTCAGAATGATTCCCACCACAAAGCATAGCAATTAACATTAATCGTGATAACAATTCCATGAATGTGTCTAAGACATTTTTCAAGTCATCTTAACCAATTAAAAAAAAGCCATTTCATTTATTTGATTCGTTGCTTTCTTATCACAAGTAATCCTTGACTAATGATCATTACAGTTGCAAGTTGTGATGTTTATAAAAGTGGATCACCCACATGACTAACCTGATTTTATGACCATTTTTGTGGCAGTTGTAAAGTGAATGCAGTGGTTGTAATACAACTGCTACAGCTGTAAAACAAATGCTTCAATCATAAAGCAAAGCTATTGTTTGTTATGGGCCATTTTATATGGGCTATTCATACATGCCAATTTTCAGCAAAAACATTGTAAAATGCAGTGACACGACTGCAGAATGTTGCAAACAGGGATAGCTATTGCAACTTTGGAACCAGGTTGTCAGTAGCCCTGGGGAAATCCATCATAACTTTGAACAGTTGCTAAGCAATCATTAATTCCTAAATCAAGCACTACTTGTACATTCATATGTCACTTAATCCAGCAAGGCTCAAACTAGTCTAAAACACAAACAAACTTCCAAATAAGCAGCTACTTCTAAGCTGGGCAGTTTTGGGTTCTGACTTTTTTTTCTTTACAAACCTGAATAGATAGCTATCAGACAAGATGAAGGTTATATTACATTTTATTTGAAATATAAGCCAAAAGGATTTCCTCCATTTGTGTTTGAACTTTAAAACCTTGATGCACTTATAGCAGTTCCAGATTCATCTCATAAAAGGATTTTTCTCTGCTTTTTGGCACTTCCAGAACTGGCCATATAATTACACAGTCCGTGGTTCCATGTTCATTCCCAGAAAATCAGGTGTGATTCCTTGGACTTGGGGGAGGGTCACACCTTAGCTGTGTCCAGTTTCTCTTCTGCTGCTTTTTTTTTGAGTTGTGTTAACCTTCCACCCTTTAAATTAAGTGAAGCAGACAGATTGTCCTGAGGGAACAACTGCCCTAAATGAATAAATAATTCTAGTACACTTAGTTTGTGAAACAAGTCTGTCTTTTCAGATCACATGGAGTCAACAAATTAATTTTAACCTTGACTGTGGAATACATAATATTTTTATATTATGAATTCTGAACTTTGAACTCCAAACCTCCCTTTAATATAAAAGCCATGTGAAAGCTGATATCAGTGGGATTAGCTTAATAGATACAGCTCCTTTTTATGTGCAAAAACCTGCAAATGCTGTTCAGAAAGAGGCTTTCTGGATAATGCTTTTGAAAATGTAAAGAAGACTGTAATATGGCTAAGAGAAAAGTGAAAGGAAAGCTTCAAAGGGAGATAAATAGGTCAAGAAATAGGAAGAAATAAGAAATCCGCCATCCTTCTTTTGAATGATATCACGTCTGCTCTTGTTTTCTTCAATAACCACCATGTCTGTGGCAGCATCCTAGAATGAGACTGCAGAGAGTAGATGTGCATATTACAGTAATATGGGATGCACAGGGACTATTTAATCCAGTTGGTGGGCTGGATTAATGGCTGTAATGGGCAGAAACAAGACAATGGTTAGATAAAGTAAATCTGAGCCTGGGACAGAAATGTAATTTGAAAAATTGTCTCAGAAATAACCCTCCTTTGTCATAAAAAAAATGGTGGTAGGGAAGTGCATTTAGTCTTGCAAGATTCTGTTATTATAACTTTATAATTAAAGTAGTGTTAGCTAGAACATCTTTGGTCCCAAGTTTGGTCTTCCTTGAAGCAGTGGCAAGAGCTCTGGACATAGCCTAATGTTGCTTGCATCAGAAACACAAGTGTGCCATTATTTTTTCTTGCTTACACAGATAATCCCAGTAGGGATGTCCTGCACCCCCAGATCCAGAGGAAGAGACCTCCTCTGGATCCTGTCAGCCAAGGAATTTTGGCTGTCAGGATCTAGAAGAAAAGCTTTTTTGGCTGTGGCTCCTGCCCTATGGAACATCTTACCCCCAGAGGTGAGGTCCATGCCACCTTTACAACCTTTAGGAAGACCCTTAAGACCTGCCTGTGCCAGCTGGAATGGGGCTCTGATGGGGGTACTTCATCTTGGAAGTGGTTAGTCATTTAGTATTCACCTCCCTCCATACATATATTTATCTCCCCGTTCTGTCCGGTTGGTTCGTTTTTAATGATTTTTATTTGTTTTTATATTGTAAGCCACCAAGAGTTGTTTGATTTTGGCAGCATATAAATTCAATAAATAAACAGATAAAGCCTATCAGTCTAAAATGCTTCTTCTCCAAAGATGTTCAATGTGATATCTTTACAACACTGTATGGTAATAATGGAAAATGAATTATTTTTTTCCTGAAAATTGTAGCATAAGCATGGGGGAAATAAGGCCTGATCTTTGTGTGAAAAGGAGGAGCAGCTGAGGGTCATTAGAATTACCAAATGGAGGAGAGGCAACCCCCATAAGGACCATTAGATTATACCCCAAGGTCAGAAGTTTAGGTGGGCAGAAGGAGAATTTCCTGTAACCTTGAAACAGCTGTGGAATAGAGATTACTTTCATTTGACTCATTTCCTTTCAAATCCTACAATAAGCACCTATAAAGATAGAGAGAGAGAGAGAGACAGATAGACAGACAGATAGATAGATAGATAGATAGATAGACAGACAGACAGATAGATAGATAGATAGATAGATGATTAATGGCAATATATTGCTGCATGCTCTAGTAGTTCAAGTATGAATATTCTCCAACAAGATAGGAACACAATAAAGGACAACATCTACTGACAACTCTCTAATTCAGATATCTTCCCCGTGTACATTTGGTATCTTAAAATTAGGGACATTTATGCTTGTGAAAAAAATGATCACATAATTCTGTCAATCAGCATTATAAAAATATTTTGAGACCATCTGGTTGCCTTTTATTCAATTTATTAACTTCTATTTGTATGTGAGAAATTGTGAGACAACTCTTTTGAGTTTATTAATTGTTACAAATTTATCAATTGATTTTTCTTTTTAATGTTTTTGGTCTAACACAATGAATTTTTTTTTTTTTGGAAAAGCATCAGAAGCATTTTTTCCATGACATTGAATTAGAAAAAAGAGCAAAAAACAACAGAAATACTCATCACTAGTAACAACATAAGAGCTGTTTGAGTGTTACAATTATTACTTTTGGTAACTTCAAGTTAGTCCTGATGTCTGGTGATGGCCAAGAGTAGTCTCTGCAGTTTTATTGGCAAGCTATTGGGAAGTAGTTTGCCTATGCCTTCTCCCTAAGGTTGAGAGAGTGACTGGTCCAAAATTACCCAGTTTGCTTTGTGACTCAGATGGGACTTAGTTGTTCAATCATTCATTCATGTCCAACTCTTCATGACCCCATGGACCATAGCATGCCAGGCCTCCCTGTCCTGCATTGCCTCCTGGAGTCCACCCAAATCCATGGCCATTATATCTACAGTGTTATCCAACCATCTCATCCTCTGCCATCTCCTTCTCCTTTTGCCTTCATCTTTCCCAGCATCATAGTCTTTTCCAATGTGTCCTCTCTTTGCATTATGTGGCCAAAGTATTTGAGATTCAGCTGCAATATCTGTCCTTCCAATGAGGGTTGATTTCCTGTAGGATTAACTGGTTGATGGACCCTCAAGAGTCTTCTCCAGCACCACAGTTCAAAGGCATCAATTCTTTGTTGCTCAGCCTTCCTTATGGTCCAGCTCTCACAGCCATACATTACTACTGGGAAAACCA
>JANHZU010008966.1:7801-23154 GCA_032468055.1 Acrochordus granulatus | reverse complement strand
TTTGGTTGTGATCCACACAGTCAAAGGCTTTAGCGTAGTCAATGAAGCAAAAGTAGATTTTTTTCTGGAATTCCCTCACTTTTTCCATGAACCAGCGAATGTTGGCAATTTGATCTCTAGTTCCTCTGCCTCTTTGAAACCCAGCTTGTAGTCTTTGAGCATTATCTTGCTAGCATGTGAAATGATCACAATTGTACAGTAGTTTGAACATTCTTTGGCACTGCCCTTCTTTGGGATTGGAATGTAACTGATCTTTTCCAATCCTGTGGCCACTGTTGACTTTTCCAAATTGGCTGGCATATTGAGTGCAATACTTTAACATCATCATCTTCTAGGATTTTAAATAATTGAACTGGAATATTGTCATCTGCTACCTTTGTTGTTAGTAATGTTTCCTAAGGCCCATTTGACTCCAGAATGTCTGGCTCTACATTAGCAAGCACACATGTTTGTTGGGGACATTTAGATCTTTCTTGTATTGGTCTTCTGTGTATTCTTGCCACCATTTCTTTATCTCTTTTGTTACCTAGGTCCCTATCACTTTTGTCCTTTATCATGCCCATTTTTGCATGAAATGTTCCCTTGATATTTCTGATTTTCTTGAAGAGCACTCTAGTCTTTCCAGTCTATTGCTTTATTCCTTTGCATTGTTCATTTAAGAAGGCCTTCTTATCTCTTCTTGCTATACTCTGGAAATGTTCATTCAGTTGGGTATATCTTTCCGTTTCTCCCTTTCATTTTCCTTCTTTCCTCAGCTATTTCTAAAGCCTCATCAGACAGCCACTTGTTTTCTTACATTTATTTTTCTTTGGGATGGTTTTAATAGCTATCCCTTGTACATTACACACTTCTGTCCATAGTTCTTCAGGCACTGTACCAGAAAAAATCCTTTAACTATTCCTCACCTCCACCGTATATTCAAAAGGGATATAATTGAGGTCATACCTGAATGGCCTAGTGTTTTCCCTGCTTTCTTCAATTTATGCCTAGATTTTACAACAAGAAGCTCATAATCTGAGCCACAGTCAGCTCCAGCTCTTGTTTTTACCAACTGTATAGAGCTTCTCCATCTTTGGCTGCAAAGAATAGAATCAATCTGATTTTGGTGTTGATCATCTTATAATGTCCATGTGTAGAGTCGCCTCTTGGGTTATTGGAAAAGTGTATTTGTTATGACCAGCTTGTTCTCTTGAAAAACTTCTATTTGCCTTTGTTCTGCTTCATGTTGTACTCCAAGGCCAAATCTGCCTGTTATTCCTGTTATCTTTTGATTTCCTACTTTAGTATTCTAATCCCTTATGATGAGAAGGACATTTTTTTTTTGTGTGTGTGTTAGTTTTAGAAGGTGCTGTAGGTCTTCATAATTAGGGCAACTTCAGCTTTTTCGGCATCAGGGGTTGGGGCATAATCTTGGATTACTTAGTTATGGAATGGTTTGCCTTGAATTCAAACCATGGTCATTTTGTCATTTTTGAGATTGTATCCCAGTACTGTTTTTTTCACTCTTTTATTGACTACGATGGCTACTCCATTTCTTCTAAGGGATTCTTATCCACAGTAGTAGATATAGTGGTCATATGAATTAAATTTGCCCATTCCCCTCCATTTTAGTTCACTGATTCCCAAGATGTTTATGTTCAGTCTTGCCATCTCATGTTTGACCACATCCAGTTTAGCTTGATTCCTAGATCTTACATTCCAGGTTCCTATACAATGTTGCTCTTTATACCACCAGACTTTCCTTTCACCTTCAGACACATCACAGCTGAGCCTCCTTTCAGCTTTTGGCCAGCCATTTCATTCTTTCTGGAGCTCCTTGTAATTGCCCTCTGCTCATCCCCAGTAGCATATTGGACACTTTCTGACCTGAGGGGCTCATCTTCCAGAGTCATATCTTTTAGCCTTTTGGTACTGCCAATGCGGTTTTCTTGGGAAGAACACTGGAGTGGGTTGCCATTTCCTTCTCCAGTGGAGTCCTGTTGCCCATTTTTCATCAGATATCCAGGAACCCCAACACCATCTACCATGGTCTTTGTTGACCCAGGTGATGACTGAGCCAATATAGTTTTCTGTAAATTACATCTCACTATATTTTTATGGGGGGACTAGAACTCACCATGTCCTGGTTTCAAGCCTGATGATATAAGCATCAGGTAGCATACATAAGGAAGTATATATTATGCTCCCACTTTCCCTTTTCACTACCACAACCACCCTGTGAGGGAGGTTGGGCTGAGACAGACTTATTAGTCCAAAATCACCCAGCTAGCTTCTGTACGTAAAGCAGGACGAGAACTCATAATGCCCTGGTTTCTAATCCAGCACCTTAGCCACTACAGAAAAAATCTTCTGTTTATTCCATTAGAATCTCATTCAGTCAGACAAAAAAGAATTTAGGATCAAAATTCTTTTAAAAAGAACAGAATTTGGAGGAATTGCTCATGAGCAATGTGCAGTGTTTTCATTGTTCTTTCATCTGACCAAGGAGTATGGTAAATATTTGATTTCTCTTTCTTAATCATCTCTCCTGTACTCTCTAACCACCCTTGTTTCTCATAATTAAATAAAAATAAAGTTTTCAAGTCCAGCCCTATTCCTATGGACTTTAATCAAGTATCTGTGTAGTGGCTTTTCTTCCCAGTTATTTTTCAATTTATCTGACTAATCTGATATTTACTCGTGATCTCCCATTCAAATATTAACAAGGTCAAACCCTCCTGGTTTTTTCTTTTAGTGTGTGTGGAGAGTATCAATCAGTCAAAATCAGATGGTTGTTGTCTCTGGCTGTAAGCTGGTTTCTAAGGAAACATTTTGTATCAGGAAGCCTCCTTTAAGAAGGCTGTTTTCTGAATGAGGAAGCAGAGAATTTGCAACATGATTGAAAGACATACAGGTAGTCCTCAATTTACAACTGTAATTGCCAGACTAATGGCAATTGAGTAATCAGGTTCATTTTATGACCTTTGTTGCAGTGATCATTAAGTGAATGCTGTGGTTGTTACACAAACTCATTGGGGTGTTAATTGTCAGAAACTGGAAATAAATTCAGGTTTCTGGCAAAACTGTTGTAAATCACAGTCACGTGACCATGGGGCATAGCAAATGGCCATCAGTGCACTCAAGAGACTGTGTGTAGAGGGAAGGTGATGTTGGAAGTTTGAAACTAGATCATCTATAAATTTTAGGGGATCCATCATTGTAACTTTGGACAGTTTTTTCAAAAATATTTTATTTATTATTAAATTTATACACCCCCTATCTTGCAGCAAGCAACTCTATTGCTTAATTACCAGTTGTAAGTCGAGTATTACCTGTACAACATCAAGTAACAGTATTCTCCCACCTTCACCTAAACAAATGGCTCAAAAACACTGCCTAGAAAAGTCTGAAAGAAAAAAAACTGTCAGACATCCTAAGAATAAAGTAGAAAATTAGAAACTTTTTCACAGGGTAGAAAGCTTTTGAGAAACTGTGTAGCAGAACCTGGGGCAGCATCCCAAAAATCTACCTAGCCTGGCTTTGTTTTATCAGGCAGATGACTCTGTAAAGCACCCAAAACCTGATAATGAGAAACATCTTGTCTTTGATCCTAGAAATCACAGGTCATCACCAGCAAGAACATCCCTGAATTTGTCTAAAGTGGTCAGACGTTTGTCTTTCATTGAGGTGCTTGTCTGAACCTTTGATTGAATGGCAATGCATCGTTGGAAACAGTCCAAAGGGACTTTTTAGCAACAGCCTGAAGGATGTTTGACAAACATCATGACAAACTTGACAAGATCCTGAAGTCTTCTACAGCTCAGACTGAAATCAAAACTAGTAGAGGAATTATTGGCAAATATAGTATGGCCCAAGAAGAAAAAATTCTGGGAACCAGGTTATGTCTTTTCCCAGCCAGGATAGTCAGTCTTCCTGGACTAGAACTCAGTTGTCAATCTCAGAACCCCAACTTGATATGGTGTAAGCATGTTTTTAGGCTTGAACCTGGCAGAAATCTCTCCAATAGTAGACTGAAGGCACATTAAACAGTTGATGGCCCTTTGTTATTGTGACGGTACAGCGCTTTTTTATACCCACATCAATAGAAGCTCTTTCTTTTAGCCTTTCCCAAGTTTGCTCTCCATGTTAAAACTGAGAGCATTGGCTGTTGACATCATTGATATCTAAGAATCATTGGCTCTTGGTTTATCTCTCACATCAGGATTGTCCAGCAATGTTAAGCCTGTCTACTGTTAATCTCTGAAGCAAGTCTGCTTTGACAGTTATGTTGCCGCACAACAGTTTTGCCAGAAAACATACAACAGTTTTGCCAGAAACCTGACTGACCTCTCCTTGTATATAGTTTTAGTTGCAAAATGAGCCAGCTCAGTTCTGGACAGAAAGACTAAAAATTGGAGGAGAGGAGGAACATCCTATGGTATATTAAATATAAAGGACCTACATATTGTTCCTGGTCTCCAATGTCTGGGTTTGTTCATACTATTAAGTCATAATTTGCTTATCTATGATTGGTTTAATAATAATCAGAGGGCCACCAATTCAAAAGACAATGAATGTGCCAGAGTGTCAAAGAAAGCCAATAATTACAGGCCTTTACAACCTGAAATTAGAAAAGCATGTCAACAACCTAATAAAAACTAATCAATTTACAGTTCCTGAAAGAGCAAAACCAATTAAGGCACATGTGATCACATATTCTTTCTAAACTGCCAGTAAATCAATTCCATTATATAAAAATCAATAAAGTAAAAATGCTCATGCCACTAGGTGTTAAGTTTCACACATCGCCTAAATCCCATGATAACTGAGAACAATGTACTATACATAACTTATGTTATGTATGGCAATTATGCGAGTAGATACCCTGGGCTTGTCAGCCAGAAGATTGGTGGCTTGAGTTGGAGACCAAAGAGCCACCATGTAACAGGGGTGAGTTCCTGATGTCTGCCTATCTCCAACCTAGCAGTTCAAAAGCATATAAAAATGCAAGTCGATAGAAAGGTACCATATTCAATGGGAAAGGTAAAAGTATCCATGTTCCTCTGCATATAGTTATGCCAGCCATATGAGCATGGAAGTATCTTCAGACATGCTGGTTCTTTGGCTAGGAAATGGAGATGAGCACCACCCCCTAGAATTGGCCATAACTGACAGGGGAAACCTTTACCTTTATGGTTTACAGTTGTGTATTGGGGGAAGAAAATCAGCCATGATGGCTTATTAAGTCATAATTAGGATAGACCATGATTTAGTATGATAGGTGAAATTAGTCAACATGTAGTACATAGGATAGCTCCAGGTCCTCCAAACTATGCTATCTGTACAGCAAATGCAATCCTTTTCCAAATCAGTTTTTCCAAAAAAGAAAAAAATCAAACATCTGCAAGTAGTTATGATTTCATTTATTGATTTTAGAGGCTGTTGGGTTGATATATTCAGGCCTTTCATGATTTTAAATCATGTCCAAATAATTTTGGCTTCATTTTGTATCATCTTCAATGTTACTTAGGTCAAATTGGAAGGAAGAGAACCAGTAAGGTAAACTCTAAAGGCAAAACCAAAGTGACTTTGCAAGCAGAGATAATGGATGTCAATCTAGGGACAAGCTCCTTTGTTTTCACTAACATCAACTCCCTGACTGAGATTAAGCTATTGGCCAGTGAATCCTTTCATTACTTTCATGATATCCAGAAAATGCATACCATTGCTGTGACCTGTTAAATGAAGGGTATGAGAACTCTGGCCTCAGAGTTGCCTGTTGATTAGGTTTAGATTCAAGAAGTCTTCCAAAAATAATGCTCTATGTACGTGGGTACGAGACATGAAGGATAAATTATTTAGGAGTGATTCTGATAATTTGAAAAAAAGCATAGCTGCCAGGTTGCTCTGAAAATAATACTTAGAAAATAGAGGTGGTGGTACAGGGAGAGAACAGAACATATTATTCTCCTTGTTTTGAACACTTTGTAATCAAAACCAGATCCATCTTTTTTTCCATGATCTTTTAATTGAAAAGTAACCACAGATGTCAGCAGATATCAACCAACTGACTTTATCTGAGTTCAGAAGCAAAGCTGGGTCAGCTCTGGATAGTGCTTAGATAAGAGATCTCCTTCCCCTTAATCAGGTGCTCAGTGAAAAGAAGGGTCAATATTAAAAAAAATAAATACTGAAGCTGCCATTGGAGGCAGTACTTGAAGGAAAATCTTGTACAGTATTTGGATAGAGTAGTTTACAGTTGTCCATGCAGTCGCTTGTCAATAAAAATCTATCTTGCTTTAGATTTTGGCTTTATTCCAAATGGGAGAAATACTAAATAAATGGAGAGTTGGTAATCATATTGATTACATTAAAGTAAAATATTGACTTAATTTAAATTAATTTTTGTACCTCCCATGTGACCTCTAGCATGCCATTCAGAAGTCAAATATGATTGGCTTTGAAAGAGTGTGCATATCCTTATATCTGAGAGACAATTTGTATAAAATTTAAAGGCACTGGACCAAAAATAAGGAGTCCATAAATCCAAGTCCTGCCTTTGGGACAAAGGTCACCTGGGTGACTTTGGGCCCATTATTCCCTCTCAGCCCCAGGAAGAAGGAACTCACTTTTGCACTTGCCAAGAAAACTGCATGAATTTGTCTATACAGCCATTCCTGAAGGAATAATAATAACAAGACTTAGCAATTGTCAATAAGAAAGACAAAAAAAGTCTGGGTAGTGTACATTGAAGGACTCAGCAGACCAGAAGAGAAGGAACATACAACAGAAGTAGAATGACTGTGGCAAAAGAAAGCAAAGCAATAGTACCAATAGTAATAGGTGCCTTGGATGCAATCCCAAAATGCCTGGAGCACCACTTGAACACTATCAGCATTGATAAAGTTATCATCAGTCACTTGCAAAAGATCACTTTATTTGGAACTGCTTACATCCTGCAGCAACACCTTTAATACCATGAAACAACAACATCTGCTTATCCCAGTGCTTAGGAAGCACTCAACAGGTAGACAAGTCCACCAGATCCATTCTAACCATCTGGCTGACCGTGTGACTGATCATAATCATAATAACAATCCATTTTTAAGACATGACAAAAAGGACACAACTGAGAGTGTCAGTTGAATGCTCGGCTGAAGGATGTGCATGATTACCTATTTTGCTTTTTAACCAGACAGATCACCTTCCTGTAGCCTTCCCCCATGCAAGGTCCTCTGATATAGCACTATCCCAGGCAAAGGAAATGCAGTCCAAAAAGAAAACTGGAACTGTACAAAGCACAGTGATCCAACCTCAACTCTTTCCCATATGGGGAATTGCTACAGCTACAACTTCAACTGTTTCCTGACTCTCTCACTGCCACGTAGCCGCTCTTGGAAAATTGCTAAATCTGGAGATAATTATTTTTACCATATAAATGTATTTGATTATTACAGAGTCAGGACTAACGGTTCTGAAGGTGAAAGTCTCTTGTCCTATGTCTTTCTTCAAAAATAAAAATTGATTGTCATCTACTATTTGGTTGTCCAAACACTGATATGATGATTCGGAAAACCACTTTTCAGTCTTCATTTGCTTATTCACACTTTAGCTTTTCCTACTGTGGACATTGTCCAAGGGTGGGGTTGAGGGGCTGACTATCCCTTTAGAAGGGAAATGTTGAATGCATTAGAATGGATGGGGCAAAGTCCAGAACTTTTTAACCATCCAAGCAATATTATATCCTCATACTTCAAAGGTGCATACTAAGCATATTTGTAATGTCCTCTAAGTTCCAGCAGTAAACCAAATGACTGAATGTTGGCAGTGAGACATGACAGAGGCTCCAAAAAAGATTGGAAAGGGGGAATTGCTATACTGATACAGCATAAAAGTTTGCAAACAGCAATCTCAGATGGTTATTAGTGCTTAATTTATCAAGTATTATTTCTTTTTCTTCCCTCCAAGAATCTGAAGTGAAATTTCAAAGAAAGACTCATCAAGTGTTATTTGCTCACATCTTATCTTAGAGTACTGAGTCAGTGATGCAATAAATGTCCATCATAATCTACACAAGAGGTTTGCGCTATCAGTTATCATGCTTCTATCCTTGCTTTCTATGGGAAAGAGAGAAGATGAACTAAAAAAAACAGGAAAATAGTAGAGAACATATATAGCTCAGGTGAACTGGGTTGAATGGTTGTATTCTTGGTGTTGTCTGAGCTTGGTTGTCCTTGGAGATTCTTGGCCAACCCTGGTCATGATTATTGCAAAAAAGCTTTCTCAAAAGGCAACTGGACTTTTTTTTCTGTTTTGAAGACATTTCGCTTCCCATCCAGGAAGCTTCTTCAGTTCAAACTAACTGGTGATGGGAGGCAGGAATTTATATTTTCTCTCTTAGTAATTACCAGACATTAACACTCTTAGAGATGTTTAAATACCTGGGGATTAATCTGTGCCTGCAGGATCACCTGAATCCTCATGCATTGAGCTTGGTTGTTCTGCTGATATTTTATTAGTACAGTAGTGATGTTACCTAGCCTAGTAATAAATACCTGCAGGACAACAATCAAGCTCAGACAACACCAGGGAAAACACTCTCTCATAGGAAAAGAAAAAGAAGGAAAAAGAAGCACAATGTTTTAACCTAATCTACTAACTCTCAACAAAATTTATTCCATCAGTTTTCAATAATTTCCATCTGTCTGTGTGTCCATATTAAACCTTTGTTGCTGAAAGAACAAAAGATAGCAACTTATTATAAAAATATGGTGTTTCAGGTTTAAAGGCAAAAATCTACTCTGGAGAGCACAGACACAGATGTAGTATCCATCTCCTTAAACCAGCCATGTCTTTTTCAGAAGATGTCTTAGCACCATGGAAGGCAATTACTTGATTCCAAGCAAAGATGTATCTGCTTTATGGAATTGCAAGCAGTGCTATGAACACAAGGTGTATATTTCCTTCAAAATTCAAGTGCTGAAACCTTTAGTAAATAAGACCTTCTTTCACAAGGTATAGAATCCAATGAAACGTCTGCTGCGATAAAACATTAATTTTTAGGGTAACACTTTTTGTTTTGCTAGAGAGAGAGATGCAGTATAGTGATTCAAATGTTGGACTAAGATTGAAGAGACCTGTATTCAGTTCCTCTCAGTCATGGAAATGCACTGGATGATTTTGGGCCAATCATTCCATCACTCAGCAAAGCCTATCTCATAGAAATTATTGTAATTTCTCTTTCTGATTTAAAACTCATATTGTTTATTGTCATGAATTATTAAATATCAACTAATTCTTTAAAAATATCTGAAGTTCTAAAGTGATCTTAGATCTTTTAAAATGCAGAACTAATGTCACATTGACATTTTTATTAAATCTTTCTTATCATGTCTTCATTTTTAACCCATTTTTGCTCCCCTCTCCCTATTTTTCTTCTTAATTTTTTAACAAAACTGGACCTAAAAGAGTCATGAAAATTAAGCTGAAGTAAATTCCCTGTTTAACATGCTAGGATTAATAAACCCTTATTTAGGTTGGTCAACTGTTTTCAACTGATGGTAACAGAGAAAACTTGGAAAAGTCTTCCACCCTCAGTTCAGAAATAGTTTTTTGGGCAAGGCTCATGAAGATACAGACTGATGTAGGTAGGGCACTATCTCCCATAAGCAACAGATAGTCCTAGTTAAAGGATGCTATTGATCAGATATTATTACATATAATAAAAGTTATGAGAAGCCTTTGGCTTTTTTCCTACTGTTATAGAACTAAGGGATTGCTTATGGACCTTTGTATTCTATTCAAACCAATGTAATTTGGAAAGGAGTGATATAAAGGTACTCAAGACTCTTCTCACCCATCTTCCAGAACTAAAAGAATGGGACTAAATATGGTGTAAGTGGAGAAGTCCTCAGAGGAAAGTTTGGATCTGAAAATGAGCTGGATCCAGCCAGGGGCTATGGAGAAAAAGGAAACTAGAAAAATAAATAAGTCTCAGTGTATACCTATGGGAGAGGCAGTAGGGCAGAGACTCAGAATGGGGCTGATTGTTCCATTCTAAGCCACCTCCTTCCTGGTTGTATGCCCCAGACCAGAATTGATGCAGCTCACCCAGCGTTCTCCAATGCACAAAGAGAACCTGAAAGGAGGTCAGAAACACATCTATATGTTTTGTTTCACATAGAAAAAAAATAGAGGTGCCTCCTGTGGCCACTGGCTAATTAAAGTATTAGAAAGACCTGTTCTTTGTACAGAAGCCCTGCTCTGTGTACTTTCCGTATCTTGTTAGAAAAGAAGGATGCATACAGAACATCTGCCTCAAGGCCATGGATTTGGGGAAGGAAGGCAGCTGAAGCACATGGAACTCAAACTAAAACCAGATGTTACGCAAGGGAAGTTCCTGGACTTATGTTGACTTCCAGAATTGGGCTGGTTTCTAGAAGAGAGAGGAAGTCATTTTGAAGAAGAAAAACATGGCTCAACCAACTCAGGTTAAGGGAGAAAAGCACAATTAGAAGACTGCAATTCCAAATTAAACTGCAATTCCAGTTAAATCTAACTTTCAAGAGAGCAGGCTTCTGAGAAACAGCAAGCCAGTGGGTCATAAAAGTTGAGATCTGCAGATCAGAGCAATATCCCGGAGGTGCTTTATCAAAAGACAACTAGATGAGAAGTGAAACATCTTCAAAAAAATCAAGGAAGTCCAGTTGCCTTTTGATATAGCACCTTTGGGATAACTATGATCTGGACGACTGAGAATCTCCATAGACATTGACCAGAGCAGTAATTTCTGTTTACTATAGATGCTAATAGGTGTGCATGCTGTTCAAAGTTTCCACTTTGCTTCACTCACATGGGACAGAATGATCCCATGTGACTGAACATGACAGAATGAACCAGGGTTTATTCAGCACCTTTTCTGAGAATGCCCCAAACACTGAACAATGAAGTAACTAATAAGCTGGGTTTGTATTGCATGCTAAGCCTCAGAAAGCAGAACCTTGATAAATATCAACTACTCTTGCCTTCTTGGGTGCAAAAGCAGTATCTAGGTTCTCCTTGATCTGTTGTTCACTATGGGTTGTATGAACAGAGATAGTGAGACTTGGGATGCCATCCTTGAGATTTCTCATGGCCCGCTCCTCATGGGTTAGAGAACCACGGTTTGGTATAATCAACCAAGTTAAAATTAGCTGACCACCTTTGAGCCAAAGCTGTCTCTACATACCCAGCAGCTGCCATAGGTGACTTGTGAATGCGATGCGTTAGGGTGATTGTCCATTCGTCTCTTTAACTGGTTCGGTGACCCAGGGTAAGCTGGCACGTTATGCCTAGCTGGTCCCGGTTTCTCGTCCCACCCCGGCTGGCTCGACTCGCCCCCCGCCCCCATTCCCGGCCTCGTCTCCAGCCCGGGTTTTCTATGCAACACCGCCTCCCAGCCATGCAAAGGGGAGTTTCCCCCCTCCTCTTCCCGGTACGGCGAAAGCGGATGGCTCCAGCCGCGGCAACTGAAGAAGCGGCGGCGGCGATGGGAAGTCCGAGCCGGACACCAACGCCCGCAGCCCCGGGACCGGCGACCTCTGCTGCCGCTGCCGTTGCCGCTCCTCCTCCTCCTCTTCCTCGTCGGCGCTCCGGAAGACTTCTCAGCCGCGCTCCGCAGAGGCCACGATGACCTGATTTCCTGGGGTGCCGCTTGCACTGCCGCTCTGGTCCCTCGCCTGGGTTTCTCCAGCGCACCAGCTCGGCAACCTTGGAGACCGCAGAGCCCGCGCCGCACCGAGCGCTCCGGGGAGGAATGCGCGTCTGGCAGACGGAGCGCCGTCCGGAGGGGGGCTGGAGAGGGAGAAGGGAAGGGACGAGGGGGGCCTCTTAGCAGCACCTGCGCCCCCCCACCCCCGCTCCTCCGAGCTGCTTCTGCTGCTGCAACCTACAGACTTTCGAAAAGAAAAGCGAGGGAAGGGAAGAGCATCTCCGCCCAGCGACCGTCTCGCTGCCTTCTTTGCGCTCTCGAGTTAGGAGGGCTTTCGCTCTTCTTTGATCGCTCAGTAGATTCCCCCCACCACGACCTTTTCTTTCGTTTGTTCGGGTCTCTCTCTCCTCCTCCCGCCGCCTTTCTTTCCCTTTCTGTCTTTCTTTCTTTGCCAGCTTCTTCTCTCCCTTTTCTCTTTGCCGCCTAAAAGACATTACTCCAGCAGAGAAGGAAAAACGACTTGGCGGGCTTTGTGCTTTGACCCCATCCTCAGAGAAGAGAAGAAAAAGCATCCCCTTCTTTAGTTCTCATTCTCCCCCCACCCTCCCAGAATCAAAATAATTTAGAAGTTTTCAGATAACTCATTCTCCTACTAGGAAACATTTCTCTCTTTGGGTCCCTCCTCCATGAAATAAAATTGTCCTTTTTAAATTTCTGTTCACGTCCACTCTCCCTGTGCTTTCTCCCCTCTGTCTTTTGCTCTGCTTTTCCCTTTGGTTTGTTGCTTTGTCCAGGGGTTTCCCTACATCAGTTCTTTTATTACTGAAAAGGACCTTAAGTTTTTGTTCAGAATCCAGCAGCCTCTTCTTCTCCACCACCCTCCCTCCTTTTTGCTACCCTAGGACTTCGGAATTTCATCTGGATTATCCCCTGGCAAGTAAGTCAGACTGGAACACACGGCGACATTGAGGAACTTGATTTTCTGCCATGGCAAATCATTTCTAACATCCCCCCCAATGAGAACAAGGGGGTTGATTTTCCCAAGACCAGGAGCATTTAAGGGGGTCTGGAGGAGGCTGGCCCAGAGAAGAGCTTTCTAGGACTGATTCTACAAAGGATGCTCCATATTTAACTTCCTTTCACCACTAGCTCTTCTAGAGAGCCATGACCTTCCTTCTTTCCAGCCTTGAGCGGCTGTGTCTCTGGAGTGGGAGTTCCAATTTAGTCTGCTTTTCCCATTGCCTGCCACCTGCAAGTACTTGTCGCTTTAAATAACCCAACTGCGCAAATTGAGAGAGACTTGCCAAAGATGCAAGAATGGGGAAGGTGTCCTCGTCACCAGCCTCCTCTTTGTGAACCAGCCCCATCACAGGTTATCTTCCTCCAAGATTCCCTTCCTCTTTCCCAGTAACTGTCCTAGCTTCAGCAGCTTGAGTTGCATGTGTGTCCCACATTGGGAAGTTCTTGATGGCTTCACTAAGAAGAGTGAAAGTCTTGCTGATCTTAAACTTGATTGCAGTGGCTGGCTTTGTCCTCTTCCTGGCCAAGTGCAGGCCCATTGCGGTGAAGAATGGTGATGCTTTCCATGAAATCCATCCCAGAGCAGAAGTGGCCAACTTGACAGCCCATCCAGCCAACCCTATTCAAGATGCAGTTCTGAAACGGCTGTCACTTCTTGAGGATATTGTCTACCGGCAACTAAATGGTAGGTCTGCTATTTCTCTTTGGGGTTCTTTCTTCCAGTAACTCTCTCGTGGTTCTTTATTTGGGGTGGCTTTGTAAGAAATGTCAAATAACCAGATTGTACGTAGTGAAGAGTCTGTCAAAAAGTCTACAGCTGGTAGCAAGCATGGAGAAGTTCTTGTTCCATTACTTACCTCTTCAGTTAGAAAGATCTAGAATCAGGGAAAGGATACTAGAAAATACCTCTTCCTGAGATCCTAGATAATTACTATTGAGGAGGTCAAACCAATACTTTGATCTGATTTAAGGTAATGCCCTGTATATCTAAGGTTGAGGCTTAGTGGTTAGTACATATTTTACAAGTAGAAGATATGAAGAAGGGACTCTGTAAAACATTTGCTCATTAGTGTAGATAATACAGAGTTAGGGTGATCAGTCCTCATGAGACCAAGGATGAACAGATATAGCAGGTTCTCTCTGGTTGAATTTCCACAACATGCCAAACCTAGTTACTAAACTAACTCTTTTTCTGGCTTGCATAATATAATGTACCATGAACGAACCAAACAGGCTAGATTTGCACAATATGCTAAGATACACACATCCTGACACTTGATTTTACAAATGCAAAAGTTGATATTTAATTGATCTAGTTAAAGTTGCTGTGTGAACAAACCCACTCTATTAAAGTCTGTTGCTTGATTTTCTGAGATTTAGACCAGACACTTTGCCTTCTTCTGTTCACTCTTAAACATATTTTAAAGTCTGAATTCTAAAGTGTGAATTCCTATATGTTGGCATTATCTTTTTTTTAGGATGATGGTGACTGCTCTGATTGTACTTCTCCTGTGCTGCTTTCTCACCTGGCCAACATTTGGTGGGGTCCTCTGTGCATACAATGATTCTGGTGTGTGTATTGGGCATGGAGAAAAAAATATAAGGATGTTGCCTGCTTAAAGAAGTATTTCTTTCTCCCTTCAAAGCTCTTGATTATTTCAGTTGTAGCCCCTGTATTGAAAGCTTTTGGATCCAGATATCCTACAGGGTAAAGTTAATAGCTAGACTTGATTCATCTATAGGTGAAAATAGAGTAGGAAGAATCTGTTAGGAGATAATTGCATTCTACCCCTTCACCAAGTTGGAGACAAAGTAGAAGTTAGTTTTAAAGATAACTGATTTATCTCAAAACTCTTCCCTCCATAAAAATTCAATAAAAGGATCTCAACTTTAGGGAGCATATTTTCAAATGCTAAAAATGCAGTCTATGTCAGTGTGATGGGATTCAGTCCGAAGTAAATACGCATTGTAATAAGTTGCAAGAGTCTAAAAGGTGAATCATTGAGATTCCCATTGGCTGTGTTTGCACAATTTGCTTTATCAGATCAGGTAAAAATCTAATCGATGCATTCATATATTTTGTTTAGGTTGATTAATGTGATTAATATTCAGCTTGGTTAAGGTTTCTATGTGTGAATGTATGGGGGAAAGAGAGATTTAATACGTTTAGTGACCTTAGCCTGGTTGGGTGAGCTCCAAAATGGGCTAATAAAGGTAAATGTGTTGTATGAATGCATCCATTAAACATGGAGGGTGTGCTTTATCTAGGGCCACTTAACACATCCTCTTAGCTTGGAAATAAAATACAAGTAGTAAGGTTTAAATCAAAGGGATTGTCTTGAGTTGCTGTTTCCAAATAATTGGCCATAGAAAAACTGTACTTTTATAATAGCTTCCAATTACCCTTGACTTGTGAAGCCCACAGAATTTACTTTCATTGTGATGTTGAAATCTGGTTATTAATGCTTATCCTGTTAAATACCAAGTTGTACAGCTCTCTGTCATTTCATGGCTGCTTTTGTTATTCTAAGTTTAGAATAATATGTTGAGTTTGATTGTTCACATACCCCCTGAAAACACACAGCCACCTGAAATCCTAACCTTGGCATGGTACAATTCTGTTTAGCTAGATTAAACGGTCCTAGCTGTTGGAGCTGGCTAATAA
>JANHZU010008965.1:5036-20276 GCA_032468055.1 Acrochordus granulatus | reverse complement strand
GACAGGGGGGCCTGGCGTAATGCAGTCCATGGGGTCGCGAAGAGTCAGACACGACTGCGCGACTGAACAACAAATCTTACAACTGCAGGTGTTCAACTGTTAGTTGGGCAGATTCTTGTAAATATGCAAGACCAAATAAATCTGTTAGCTTGGATCTCGCTGCCTGGGCCTGGTCTTTCACACTTGACACAATAGCTGAAACTGCCTTGGTAGCTTACGATAAAACACATCAATAATCTGAATAAAAACCAATACAACAAAGTCAAATAAAATTACTGTATTTATTTTATTAAAAAAATTTAAACCATCCCAATAGCCAAAGACAGAAATACTTGAAAGGGCCTGATTTTGTTAGCCGCCAAGAGTCTCCGGATTTTGGCGGCATATAAATTAAATAAGTAAAATCAAGTACAGCAATGAAAATAGAAACATGGCTAACACCACAGGGGTCACGAGGAACAAACAACAAAATATGCATTGCAGCTCAACTCTTGTCTCTTTCAAATAGGCATTGTAATGTCAGTTGTGCATATGGAGTTTGCATCAAGATGCGCCTTTTGTCATTCCAAAAAATAACTTTAAATCTGATGGATGCCTCCAGATATAACTTACTCCATACAAAAATATTTATTTCTGTCTATTTCTTTATTTACTTATTTCTGTTTATTTATTTTAATACATGCATATGGCTGTTTGTACCGCAGTAGTAACTTTGGGCATCTAACACAGGCTTAATTCAATAACAATTATAATAAGAATAAGGTAAGTGAATAAATATGCCAAATCCAGTCTAAACGTTGGGCTGGCTGCGCAACCAGTCATAATAACGCCACAAGTGTGCTTGAAAATAATATGTGTGGATAATTAATGTGACAATCAGGAAGTAGCAAGATCTGAAAATCAAACCTGGGTTTATGGCATAAACCAGCCACGGTGTCCCAGTGTTTACTGGCACATTAGGAGCCACATCAAAAAATCTTGGATGGCACTTAGGAAAACTGCACATCGGCAAAACTCCCATCTGTCATTTATAAAAGGGCACACTGCTTGGGCCTGCGCATATCCTACACGGATACACTATCACATCCCAGGTCCTTGGGAAGAATTTGATGCGTATGTTGGCCAAACCCAGCTAAAAAACCGGCAGTGTGACTTCATGTTGTTGTGAAGTCACACGTTTTTGTGTGATGTATTACATACAACGTGTATATATTATATACACGTTGTTGAGTATATAATAATAATGTTACATTATCCATGAAATTTAATGGCAGCTGAGGACCATAGATGGGAGTCACCACAGACAACCATCCTGGGTTCATTAACCTCCCGATCCCTCATCCCCAGGGAAATAGGTAACAATAACCATAATCCTTCCTGCTTATCTTTGCTGTTACTTAAATGTGGAGAAGTTTCTGTAGAAGTGAGTGTGGATCTTAACATGGATGATGCTTAATCATTACATGAATGAATCATGGACAGCCTATAACTCGGAGACTGTATTTCTGTCTACAGGGAAAAGCCACACACTTGTCTACCGAAGTGTGCAGTTGCAGGATTCCGCAGAGATAAAATTTGTGGCCGAAGTTGCAGAATCCCAAGCTCAACTTAAAGTAAAAGGTAGAGTTATTCCATAATTTAGTGCTAATCTTTTTCGGTTTTTTTTCAGAAAGTGCATCCCCAAACTAGCTATTCTATAAAAACCCAGCATTGAAAGGTTGACCCGCGTAACCATTTGAAACACTGGTATACAGAGTTGGGTTTCCGCTGTAGCCATTGAGAGATCGATGTATGAACTGAAGACTTTTATTTGGCTGGGAATTCACTATTCTCTTAGTATTGATCTAGAACATCTGTCAGGTCCTCCAGATGTGTTCGGAGGGCAATCCTAGAATACCCTTGAGAATTAAGAGACCATTATGGGAGAAGCGGTCCAAACACATTGGAAGGACTTCCGAGTTAGAGGAAAGGTGACCTAGGGGGTCAAGAATGCCGGCTTATTTATGCTGATAAACTTTCTTAAGCTTTTGTGTTTTATCCACGGTGAATCCCCTTAAAAGTGACCTCAGCGACCTTCTTCTGCTCTCCTCATTTAGAACTACCGGTGAAGATCATTAAACCCCTCCGTGTGAAGATTGCCATTGAAAGACACCGGGGGTTCATGGAATGCCAAGTTTCGCGTCCAAACGCTCTAGTCAAGTGGTTCAAGGGAGACCAAGAAATCCATCCTAGCCAGAAGTATGAGATGGTGAGCAACGGGGTCTACCGCAAGCTTATAATCAACGACACAGAGTTTGAGGACGAAGGCATTTACACCTGTGACGCCGTTGATGACAAGAGCAGTGCCCAGTTCTATGTGGAAGGTACATTCCTCTTCCTCACACGTAATATCAATTTGTCAGATAAATAAATAAATAAATAAGGAAAAGGGGCAGATGTTGATTTGAGGAGGCCATTTTGTGATAGCAGATCCACGAGGAGAAGAAAAATCTTGAAATTATATGACTGCTAAAATCAGCTTTTCTCAGCCTGGGTGGTCTCCTGAGGTGTGGATTGAGATGTGGATTGAACTCCCAGAATTCCCCGTCTATCATTCTGGGAGTTTTAATTCCACATAACTGGAAGTTGCCCCCGTTGGGAAACATTGACTTACTTTACATTATTTTCCTCCTCTTTCTTAAGATAACTTCAGCAACCTAGCCAATTGTTACCACATGGTTATGATTATATAGTAGTTACGATCATGGTTATGATAATCATTAGAAAGATCTTCCTGCCATG
Organism: Acrochordus granulatus; assembly: GCA_032468055.1. NCBI lineage: Eukaryota > Metazoa > Chordata > Lepidosauria > Squamata > Acrochordidae > Acrochordus > Acrochordus granulatus. Next base: position 17,495 of record JANHZU010008965.1, on the reverse strand, counting down.
TTTCATGACAGCAACGGTGACCTGAAGGCCTTGGGGAGGACCAGGTCCCCAGGCACCAGTGGTGGCGGCCTACCTTTCAACTTTGTCTTTTGTAATTCCTCTTCAGAACAATCCATCAACATCGTGAAGGACCTGAGAGATGTTGAGGTGATGGAACCAGCAGAAGCCAGATTCGAGTGCGAAATCTCCATTCACTCGGTGAAGCCCCCCAAATGGTCTCTTCATGGGGAAGTGCTGCAGGGTGGCCCAAATGTCATCATAGAACAAGAAGGGAGAACCCACCGGTTGATTCTGAGGAAGACCAACGTGGACATGACAGGCACCATCCAGTTCGCCATTGGGAAATCCAAATCCTTGGCAGACCTAGTGGTCAAAGGTAAGCTGAAACTTCCTCAGAGCTTGAAATAGTCTCAGAAGATACTTGAGGATGGTAGTGATGGTGGCGGTGGTGGTGGTGGCGGTGAGGGTTCTGTGCCCATTTCTTAGGTGGAAGAAGAAACGTTCTCAACGTGGACCTTCTGTGGTCCTGTTTCTTCTTTTCCCTTCCCTGTTTAGCATCTTCATGCTTCCCTCCCATAAGAGATGTTGCTGAGTTACCTGCCCCGTTGAATAAAATCAGCTAAACATCTGATTCAAATGTGACTTTTTATTCAAAGTTGATATTGGAAAGGAACAAAATAAGAGACCATTATGGGAGAAGCGGTCCTAACACATCGGAAGGACTTCCGAGTTAGAAGAAAGGTGACCTAGGGGGTCAAGAATGCCGGCTTATTTATGCCGATAAACTTTCTTAAGCTTTTGTGTTTTATCCACGGTGAATCCCCTTAAAAGTGACCTTTGTTGAATCATAACAGAAGCAAAGAGAACTAAATCAAGCATGAATAGAACAAAATGTCTTTATTAATTCACCAGCGTACCCTGCGGTTTTGTAACAGGATTTAGAGACCACATGGAAATATTTAAACATTTCTGATCATAAAAATAAAACATAGCAATGAAATATAAGCACAGTCAGTGCCTGAGTGCTTAAAAAAAGTGTTAATAAAAAAAGCTTTAATCAAACGTAATCAATTTGAATTTGATTTGGTCAAAGGTTCGATAATGAGGAAAGATCACAACTCTTGTAGCTGCCTTATTGATTGACCAAATTGGAAAATATTAGCGACGGGAGCCACTTTGAAGGACAGCAGCTGTGCAACGTTTCCGTGCACAATTTCAAGGGGTTTTAAACGTGTGCAAGATGCACCTCTTTCAAGGCCCAGGAGAAGAATGAGAAAATGGTGTGAAGAAATCAACTCCAAAATTGTGCATCAAAAAAAAAAAATGTGTGGGGAAGGGACAGATGATAACTACGCAGATGGGCTGGGACTCCAGATTCCCAAAAATGATTAGCCTGCGTGGTCTTCAGCCAAGCTGGCTTGATGTTCTGGGAATCGTGGTTGCAACCTGTCGGGAGGTGCCAAGTTCCTTGCAGCATAGAATTATGGAGCTTTGAGAGACCACAAGGATTATTCACTTGGAAGCGGTTGCTTCACAGCCTGATTCAGTCCTCGGATTCTGACCACCCCTCTTATCTTATCTCCATTTAACCTTCTTCCGTTCTCTGTTCTCTCTGTAGAAATTCCAGTGATCTTTACCAGGCCACTAGAAGACAAGACCGTCCTGGAAACCCATTCGGTGGTCTTCTCTTGTGACTTCAAGCCATCCCCAAAGGAGGTTCAGTGGTACAGGAACAACGCCCTGCTGGAGCCTTCTGAGAAATTTAAGATCAAGAGGGAGAAGTTCACAGCCGAGCTCAAAATCCTGCGGTTGACCGTTGGGGATTCGGACGTTTACAGATGCAAAGCCGGAAGCGCAGAGACTAAAGCCACACTGACTATTTTGGGTAGGTAGACCTTGGAGGGTTGTCCTTCCTTCTATGTAGGATATAAGAAGGACACTGAGATTTGCCCGAGATTTTTTTATTTAGGAGAAAAATGAAGAGAAATTGTGTCATTCCAATCCAGGGCATTTTTTGGAAAACCAGAGGTAGACTGTGGAACCGGCTCTCATCAAATATGATGATGGCTAGCAATTTACTTGATTTTAGGAAAGGAATTGATGAATTCTTAGAGATGGTCATGTCATGGCTGTTGAGTGGAACCAAAATAATTGTGTACTAGAGGCCAAGGAAACAACAATGACAGGAGAATGAAGCCAACACAACCTTTCAGTGTCTGCCTACTAACGTATGGTCAACCACTGAGTGACAGAGAATGCTAGACTAAATGGGCCTTTGCCTGATATATTAGGACTCTGCTTGTGTTCATACATTTTGCAATGTACCTACTATAGGTAGTCCTTGAATTATGATCATTCCTTTAGTGACTCTCTGAACTTATGACACCACTTAAAAAAGTATCTTATGTCAGGCTCAAAACCAAGAAAGACACATGGTGATTCTTCCAAGCTGAGTTCTTTCTTATTTCATAGGCAAAATCTTGCCAGACTGAGGGCTCTGCTATCTGTATCTACAAAATATTCTATGAACTATTGAGGAGGGGCTATCTTCACCCTCTTTCTCTCACACATATCTGGACTGAGTTACTTGTTACTCCTCTGGATTGCATCCCCTCTCTCCTGAATTCACACCTCACTACGTACCTTCACACTTATGATCAGTCCTCACAATTAAGACCAATGCAGCTTCACTGTGGTCAAATGATTGCAATCCAGTGCTGGACAACTAACATGCATCTTTAATGGTTTCAGCATCTCTGGGTGATGTGATCTCCATTTGTCACCTTCCAAATTGGCTTCCAACAAGCAAAATCAATGAGGGAAGTGAGGTTTGACCACAGTGATTTGCTTAACAACCATGCAGAAACAGTAAAATTGGGCATGACTCACTTAATAACAGCATCACTTGGTGATAGAAGTTCCAGTCCCAATTGGGGTCATAAATTGAGGACTACCTGTATATACCACATTTAAACAAGAGCATGTAGCATAAACATTGTCCTCGTAGAATAGGGAATTCAAGGGAACTCACATGAGAGAATGTTTGTAAAAAACAGTAATGGGAGCAACAGAGAGAGGGTTCAAGGATGAATGTAGCTTTTGAGGAGTCTCAAGTAAGAGCAAACAGCTAGCTTTTTCTAAGGGTGTGAGCTACTTATCTTAAAGCCTGCAATATCTTCAAGAATCTTCTGCTTGGGGTATTCCTCCAGTCCTCCAATTCTCTGAAATATTTTGATGTTTCCACGAAAGCTTATAAGTTAGGCATTGGGTGAAATGCAAAGTCTACAATGTGTGGAAGCATCGACCAAGTTGGGTTTGGAATGGGACAATGTCCCCTTAGGACTGCGGAGTCTCATTCTTGGCTTCTCCTTCCTTGCCACAGAACGCAAAGTGGAGATCACCAAACATCTGCAGGATGTGGAAATCGATGAAGAGAGCTGCGTCAGCTTCTCCTGCGAGTTGTCAGAAGACAGTGAGGATGTGGAATGGTTCCTCAACGACACCCACCTCTTCCCAAACAACTTCAATGAGATAAAGCAATTGGGCAAGTCCCACAGCCTGACCCTCAAGCATGTCATGCCAGAGGACAGCGGGACAGTGACTGTCAAAGTCCAGAAGAAAGTCTCTGAGACTGCCCGGCTGAAGGTGAAAGGTGAGCCTCTATTTCTCCCTTTGCTTTTGAGGACCTTGGGCACTCTAGTGGCCTTGGAGTGGCCTTTTTTCATCTTGACAGATGGAATCCATGGATACATCTTCAGGCCACTGGAGAAAAGAGACACCATGCTGCCCCTTTCCCATGCTCAGATTTTTCCTTTGTCCTCATCTAGAGACATTCTTAAGAACTAAAAATACCAGATGATGCTTGGGTTTCAGGTCCTCTGGATGGCCCATCATCTATGAATATCTGTTTGCATGGTTGACTGTGTACACACATGTAGGTATATGTATATGCACACATATACTATTGCTGAATAATTCTGGAGGCATCCAGGTGCACTTCATGTTGCTCACCCAAGATCACAAGTCTTCCAAAATATTGAATCCTAATCATGCCTTCTTTGTTGCCATCTTCTGCAGAGAAGCCGGCTGTCTTCATGAAATCTTTGGACGATGTGGTTGCTGAGGAGCAGAGCACAATCACGCTGGAGTGTGAAGTCTCAACACCAAAGGTTAAGCCAGTGTGGAAAATGGAAGGGGTGGAACTCACCCTGGGAGACAAATATGAGATGCTGCAGTCTGGGAAAACCCTGGGACTCATCATCCGGGATCTCGGCAAGGATGATGGTGGATGGTACACGTGTGATCTTGGCACGGATGTCGCCAAGTCTAAAGTCATCGTTCAAGGTACAGGCTCTGAATTGGGAAATCCAGAGTTGTTGAATCAGGAGAACATCATTCACCACTCTTTTCCAGTGGAGGGTCTCCAGATCTCTTGGACGTCCACTTCCATAATTGGTCCAGAATAAGGATTATGAGAGTTGGTTCAGCACAACTGTAGAACATTGTGGGGGAGATATCTGTCTCATAATTATGTCCATTCTATGCCTCATAAAGCCACAGTGATGGATCAGAGTTGACTCTACAACAGGGACAAATCAATCACGCTAAATTGGCCTTTCTGTTCCCTTTCTTACAAGCCTTCTGATATATTAGAACATGGGGTGTCCAACCTTGGCTATTTTAAGATGTGTGGACTTCAGTTTCCATCATAGAATAGTTGGCTGAGAGATTCTGGGAGTTGAAGTCCACATACTCTTTAAGTTGCCAAAGTTGGACACCCCTGGTTTAGAATGTGAAACAACGTAGACAAGCCATAATGTTGGTTGGTTTGGTTTCTGTCGTTTGTACAGTAGTTTTTCTGTAAATACTCTTTTTTTCTGATGGGAAACAAACATTTCATTAGGAGGTCCTCTACCTTCAAGACAAGGAAGGAGGAAGCAGGACTACCATATTAAGATAAATGTTGGGTGGCTTTGCGATGACTTTGGGGAAAGTATGAAAGAACCATTACAGAAAGACTTGCAGTTGACTGGGAATTTCTGGATTTTTAGTCCACCTGATGATCCCATCCTTTATGGAAATGTTGTATTACAGGTAGTCCTCAACTTAACAACTGGTCAAAATTATGACGGACCCTGCAAGAGCTATTTATGACCCAAATTCAAAGTTCTGATGTGAGTCCACACTCACCTGCTCCCTATCACTTGACTTCATTTTGGGCATTCAGCAACTGGCCTGCATTTATGGCTGTTTTCAGAGTTCTGCGGTCATGTGACCGTGGTTTATGATGATTTTGCTGGAAACTGGCACTGACTTCCAGTTTCTGGCAAAAATAGCCCATAGCGAGCAGTGGGTTCTCTTAACACCATGGTGTTCACTGAATGACTGAGGAGTTCGCTTTACAACTGCTGTGTTCATTTAACGATTGCAACAAAAAAAGTTGTAAAACTGGGCACGTGCACATGGTGGCCCACTTTATGACCATCATGACTTATGACCAAAAGTCTGGGTTCAATTATGGTCATAAATCAAGGACTACCTGTATTGACTGAGGATGCCTAGAGTTATCTAACCAGCTTCTTTTTTTTCCCACAGAGCTTAACATTGGTATTACAAAACGTCTAAAGAACGTTGAAGTCCAGGAAGGAGAGAGTTGTAACTTTGAATGCATTCTCTCCCACGAGAGTCTGGAAGGTTGTCAATGGTTCATCAATGGGAACGAAGTGACCCATGATGCACGCTTCAGAGCTTTCAACAAAGGAAGGAAATATACCCTCACAATCAAGAAAACTTTAGTTTCTGATGCCGGGGAAGTGTTGTTTACTGTCCGTGACTTAAAATCCAAAGCCTCTCTTGTTGTGAAAGGTGAGGAAGATGCAATTCTGTCGTGAGAAAAATCAGGTCTTGCACTTAGGCAGGAAAAACTAAATTCACAAGTATGGGATAGGCAGTACCTGGCTCAGCAGTAGTCCCTGTGAGAGGGATCTAGGTGTTCTAGTGGACCACCACTTAAGTGTGAGCCAGCAGTGTGCTGCAGCTGCCAAAGGAGCCAACACAATCCTAGTCTGCATTGATAGAGAGATAGCATCAAGGTCACAGGAAGTGATAGTACCCCTCTATACCTCATTGGTGAAGGCTCATCTGGAGGACTGCATCCAGTTCTGGTTACTATGATACAAAAAAGATGCTGAGGTCCTAGAAAGAGTGTAGAGAAGAGCAAGCAAGATGATCAGGGGTCTGGAGGGTAGAATGATACATATGTTTGGCCTAACAAAGAGAAGGCTTAGGGGAGACATGATAGCATCTTCCAATCCTTGAAGGACACTCCCCGGGAAGAGGTCCTCGATTTATTCTCCATGGCAAGTCCTGAGGGCAGGACAAGAAGCCATGGGTGGAAGATCATCAGAGAAAGATCCAACCTGGAAATGAGGAATTTCCTGACCATGAGAACTATTAAGCAATGGAACAGCTTGCCTCCTCCTGAAGTTGTGGGTGCTCCATTGCTGGAAGGTTTCAGGATAGGATTGGACAATTATTTGGGATGGTATAAGGAATTCTGCCTTATAGAAGGCAGGAGGTTGGAGAAGAAGACCTCCAAGGTCCCTTCCAGCCCTGCAATTCTTTGATTCTGTGAACTTTGTTATACTAGAAGTCTGAGTGTGTAGACAGACTCATGAAATCATCAACCAGCCCACCCATTATCTTTGCTGGATCCCCATTTCCAGCTCAAACAGTTTTAACTGTGAGAAGATGGCTGCCCTACTGAGATATCGGAAGGATGTCACACGCAGAGAGCAAACTATCCTCTCTGTTGAGTTAGCAGAGAGCAAGTTCCCAGTGAAAGTTTGGAACATTTTCTTAAAGCAAGAATAAGGAAACGCTTAGCCACCACACGAAGGTGCCATCTACTTGCAAAAAGGGAATTATGACCTGGTTTTAAAGTTCTCTGGATCAGCCCCACTCCTTGGGGTCACGTGACTGCGCTTTGGGCACTCAGCAACACAGCTGCATTTATGGTCATTTGCAGTGTCCCACAGTCAAGTGACCACATTTTATGATGGTTTTTGCTGAAAACCGAAGTTACTCAAATCTTCTTTTGGCTGCTCCCGTCAGGGGTCACCACAGCGAATCTTCCGTCTCCGTCTTCCTCGGTCCGCAGCATCCTCCTCGGTCACACCGACCTCCCGCACAGCCTCTCTCACAGCATCCATGGACCTCCTTCTGGGCCTTCCTCTTCTCCTTCTGTCCAGTAGTTCCATCCTCAACAACCTCTTCACCCCTCCACAGCACATGCCCGACCATCTGAGCCTCGCCTCTCGCGCTTCACCACCAGACCTTCCTTCCCACCTGGGCTGTCCCTCCAACATGCTCGTTCCTGATCTTGCCCAACTTTGTCACCCCAACGAGAGTCGCAGCGTCTTCAGCTCTGCCACCTCCACTCCGCCTCTGGTCCTTTGGTCAGGGCCACAGTCTCCGGGCCATGCAGCACGGCTGGCCTCACCACCGTCTTGTGGATCTTCCCTTTCGCTCTGGCAGGTACCTTCCTGTCACAGATCACTCCTGACACTTCTCCATCCACTCCATCCTGCCTGCACTCTCTTCTTTGCTTCTTTGTCATATTTCCCATTACTTTGGACAGTCAATCCTTCCCATGTTTGACTAATGCCTGTTTTGATAGGGTTTTTTTAGGTTTGAATATTCAGTACCTGCATTTCCTTTCTCACCCTTTTCTCCCTTCTTGCCTTCTCGGCCATCTCGTCCCGGGATCCCAATCCGCCCATGCGGTCCAGGTGAGCCATGGTTTCCAGGAGGGCCTGGGGGTCCCGGTAACCCAGGTATGCTACAAACATATTTTGTGGAGTAGTTTTCTCCTTTAAACTGGCTGTGAAGAGGTTGGCCATTGATATAGATAGCAAAACTTGTAATACAAAGCAGCACAAACATCTCTGGCACTGAAAAAAAATAATACAGATGTGCAAACTTATTTAAATTGTTAAGATTAATGTACAATATAATCACTCAGAGCAAGTTAATATGGCAACCATGATGGTGCCATCAAAGCTCCAATTCTATTTTTATGTGAGCCACATGTTGCAATGGGCATAAAGAAGGGCAAAGCATCAGTTGCGCTCTCATGGCTGCCATCTTCTTTATTTTACCACTCTGTGGACACCCATCATCCCTTGCCAAAAATACACTTTTCAGTATACAACTTAGATGTTGACATCATCATACCTTCAAGGTGTTTGTTTCTCTTTGGAAAATAAAGTCTGATTGAATGGAGTGAATTAATTTCCAAATAATTTACTTCTTACTAAATAAGATTTTGTTGGTACATCTTTCCCATAGCTTATGCCTATGGAAAAAAATAATTTTTAAGCAAAATATGTGTTTTTAATTTTTTTTAAAAAATAATTATATATAGTTGTATGAAATTTGCCTAAAATACTATCTCAGCAGGCAACCTGGGCAGCAAACTTTTTATAGCAGGTTTCCCCGTCAGTCTGACTTTAGGGGCGTCATAGTCTTCATATTCCACATGAAAATGATGATATGTACAGAGCAATATAAAAATATATTCATAAATATATTCAGGGCTGTAAGTATTCAGTATTTCAACAAATGCTGTTAAACTGAGCATTTTTCAAAAATGTAATTTTGAAAGTAAATCTCAGGTGTAATTTAGTATTGTGAATGAAAAAATTTTAGTTCCCAGGCTGACTTTGGAATCTATTTTATACATCTTATAATTTTCAGTTTAATGCCATTTTATCAGTTTCCCCTACTTTAGATATTTTTGTTTAAAATGGTTAATTTTTATTAGTGTAGATAATTTAAGTTATGTGAGACTGGAACTTTGGTGATCTTGTGAGATCTCATGTGAAAAGCTTTTGGATTTCGCGGATGCCACGAATCTTGCAAGGCCTGTGCCATTATGGTGACTTTTGAGAGAATCATACAGGGTGGCAGTGGTTCAGAGCGGCCTGCTGAGGACTTTGGAGACAAACATGACAGCTAAGGAGATCAGAAACCTAGACTGTTTGATCCACAAGCAAGGTGTCTCCAGCACTGAATTGGGCTCATTGGGATCTTAATGGCGGAAACATAATTTACTAGGGAAATGAATGAAATTCAATGATCAACACCTAAGGAATAGCTATTCTGTTCAGAACAGTCCTCTTGGCTTTATTGTACTGAAAGTCCTCGTTTAGTGCCACAAATGAGACTGGCAACCTGGTCAATAAGCAAAGTGGTTGCTAATTGAAACCACAGCTGTACTGATGATCTGACTTCAACTTTCCTTTGCTTTACAGACCTGCAAAGGTTGTAAATATGAGGACTGATCGTAAAGTTACTTTTTCATCACTTCTGAAACTGTGAATGGTCGCTAAATGGGGCAGTTGCTAAATGAGAACCAGCTATTCATCCCTTTAAAATTGAGAGAAATCTTAAGAGAGTTGTGTAATGGTGCAAGGGCAGGAGAATTCAAAAGATTGTTTCCACAGGAGGAAACAGGACATTGGACAAGATCAGTGCGTTGCCCTCTGCTTTATTCTGCTCTGGCTGGAATAATTTGATGCTGGAATGGAGATAAGTGACTCTCTTCCTGGAATATTAGCACCAATTCCTAACTGCATTTTGACCTTCTGCCACACTGCCTTGGAACAGCACCTCCACCAGCCCTCCGGCCTCTGCCTGTCTTCTCCACAGTCTCTTTTGTGGCTGTGCATTGCATGTTCAGCTTGACTTGGCCTCAACAGGCAGAACAGTCCATAAACTTGTAAGATTGCCAAAGCCTGCTTGGCTGTCTGCCTAGTTGTGCGGATGATGCTATGATGAAATGCCCCAGCATGAATGTGGTTGGATTGTTTTCATTTCTTTTCCTCTATAAAATAGTGTTAAAGTAATTATTCATCTCTGTGCCAAACATTATACAAGGATACACATTGATTGAACCAATACAATCTGCCAAGGATCTACTTTCAATAACTTAAGGCTTCATCTTAGACAATGGAGGGAAAGCCACAAGAGGAATAAATTAAACCAGACTTTCAGCAGGACTTTTTTTGATAAAGCATGGACAATGTGACTCCTTGCAGCCACATCTTCTCATTTCCGGTCAAAGCCCAAGACTTTCCCCTCAAATCCATGACACAGAGCTTTGCACGTGGGAGGCCCAATACATGTTGCATGAGAAAGGATCATTTTTCTTGCTATGAACTGTCAATTGTTTAGCATCAAAGATACAAAGCAAAGTATCACCACATTTATATCGAAACATCGAATTAACAAATAGGAAGCAACCGTTTCAGCCACAAATAACGCTATACCTTGATCATAGATCTTCAAGGCAGGATGTGGCAACCCACCCACCCCAACAGTAACAGTCAAGATGAAAGCCACAAGGGTACAATCAAAACTCTGCCTTTTAAAATGTGCACATAAAGGAAGGTAGAGCTTCCATTACCCCATCATGGCCACCGGGTTGATTTATTTGACCATGCCCTCTGAACACCTCTGTCCTAGATGTTAAATCAATCAAACAAACAAAAAATAATGGTGACATTCTCACCATTTATGTCATAGAGTTCAGATCACACTTTTCTGCTATTTAATTACAATTATTCATATTACTAAATATAGCTGTAAATCAACACCTAGGAAGTACTATAATTTCAGGATGGAAATCTCTGCATCTGGAATTTCTCTTTCCATGCTGGGCTTATCCCCCTTGCAGATAGTTTGAAGACTGTGATTTATGACATTGTATCCGCATCAAAGGATTACTGTTAATAGAGTCTGGGCTTATTCCCAAACACGTGCAACTGGGTCGACGGGATAGAGGGCTCAATATATTGTGGGAAAATATACTGAAAAAGGAATACATTGACCTGAGCAACTAACCTCCAAGGGTTTGCATTTAGTCCCAAGTCAGGCATTAGGTGATAATGTAAAAATCATCCATCCAATCAGCTGCATCATGGAACACTGAAATTGAGTTCTTGAACCAGTTTTGCTCTTCTTCCAGGAAGTAGTAATGGAGAGAAAAAATGGCTGATAAAGCTACACTTTCACTCTAGAACTCATTGCCAATGGCTGGAGAAACACTGAATGCACCTGCCGTACTCTAGATGGGTCTCAGATGTGCATGTGCAAAAAATTCTCAATCCTTGAACAAATACAAACCACATTCTTAAAATCAGTAACACGCCATCCCATGCTTGACTTCTAATGCTGTTATCAGATTAGAACTCGGTCACATCTCATTCAAGGCCCCGGCAAGATTATGGCGTCTAAGATTGTATTTGAAACAAATCATTTGGGGAACCTCATTGGTACATCATTTTTTATAGCCTTAGCTTATAGAAACTCTTTAATCCGCTCTATGCAATGTTAGGTTTATAGAGTTTCTCCCTTTTATATAGTTACTTGCACATGTCTTAATGGTGTTCTGTGTAAATTCTGTGACTTAGTCATGGACCATAAATTGATTGACAGACAGAAAGGCTGTAAGAGCCACACTCTTCACTCTTCACCATCTTCGCTATCAACTTTACAAGAAACTTCAACAGATCACTAGCGCTGTGCTAAGAACCTTCGTGCTTTAAATGTTCTACCATCATCTCCATTCCCATGAAAGCCTCCATCAGGCTAAGTGACTACAGACCCATCTCATTAACACTGGTAGTCATGACGACTTTTGAAAGACTGGTGCTGAGTCATCTGAAAACCATCACAGATCCATTGTTGCATATTGGGCAAATAAGGTCAGCAGATGCTGTCAATATGACATTGCATTATATCCTTCAACATCTTGACTGCCCAAGGATCCGTGCTTGGCTCCTTTTTTGTGGACTTCAGCTCAGTGTTTAACACCATCATCCCAGATATTCTTCACTACAAACTTATCCAGTTCACTGTGCCTGCCCATACCTGTAAGCGGACAACCAGCTTCCTGACAGACAGGAAACAACAGGTGAAGTTAGAGAAAATTACATCCAGTACTTGGACAATCAGAAATATATATTTTCAATACAAAAATGATGTACCAATTGAGGTGCTTCTCAAGGATATGTGCTCTCTCTGCTATACTTTTCTTTTCTACACCAATGACTGCACCTCTGGGGACCTTTCTGTCAAAATTGTGAAATTTTCAGGTGACACAACAATCATTTGACTCACTAGAGATGGAAATGAATCTACATACAGATTGGAAGTTGAACAGCTGGCCCCGTGGTCCAGTTGAAATAACTTAGAGCTGAATACACTCAAAACTGTAGAAATAACCATGGATTTTAGAAAGAGACCTACCACTTTATCCCCGCTTAGTATACTTGGCAACATAGTATCAGCAGCACAGTCATTTAAGTTTCTGGGCTCTGTAATCTCCCAAGACTTGAAATGGGCAGCAAACATTAACACCATCATTAAGGAGGCACAACAGTGGATGTATTTCCT
>JANHZU010008964.1:288351-304774 GCA_032468055.1 Acrochordus granulatus | reverse complement strand
TTCACCCTCATCAAGAGGCTCTTTAGCTCCTCTTCACTTTCTGCCATTAGAGTGGTATCGTCTGCATATCTGAGGTTTTTGATATTTCTCCCGGCAATCTTAATTTCAGCTGGTGATTCATCCAGCCTGGCATTTTGCATGATGTACTCTGCATGTAAATTCAATAAGCGGGGTGACAACATACAAAGTACTCCTTTCCCAATTTTGAACCATTTTTATTATAGTATATAGTTTTTATCATATTAATTAGTTTAGATTGAGAGAGGGGAACATATTTTTCTTTCCTTCTGCATTGGTTGGGAGTGTTGGGGGATGGACCTTTTGTATATTATGTTTTTTATTCCTTTTCTTTTTTTAGGGTGAGTGTGCATATTTATATTTTAGACTTTGATATTGTTATTCATTACATTGTTTTTGGTTATTGTCTTGTTTTTCATAGTATGTTGTATTTTATTTTGTTGAAAAGCAATAAAAATAAAATAAAAAAAGAATAGGGGGAAATAAAGATGGGTTACCTTTACAAAAGGAAAGCACATCATATGCTTTCCAAGATACTTGGATATGGGTGTATTCATTCTCTACAGCTTTTGGAGACTAGACAGGCAGTTGAGGATGATGGCAAACAATGGGTATAATTGCACAGGTGCAAAATAGCCCATAAAATTAATGTTATTTATTAAGTAGCATTAAGATGCCACTGCTTTGCAATGAATGAGACTACCATCTACCTGGTCTAGCCAGGGCTGTGGAGAGCAGCTGGGTGGTCCTGATTAAACCACCATGGCTTCCCAGAGAAACCCCATATAGAAAGAAGAACTCAAGTAAATAAACTTGGTGTTGTGTGTTTTTAGCAGCAACATCTCTCCTCTTCCAATTAGAGACTTAAATCAGGCTTTATTCTTTTATTACCTTTGACTGTTGAATTAAAGAAAGCAAAGAAAGAAAATTTTCCTTTTCTTTTGTCAGCTGTTGCATAGTCCTATGATCAGCAGATGTTCCTTTTTCTATAAAGAATATTAAAAAAGAAATAAAATTTTCTCAGCTGGGGAACTTCCCTTTTCTTCTCCCCTCCTGGCTTCAAAATTGTCCAGGGATGCATTGTGGGGACTTCTCTCCTCCTCAGTCTGCCTGTAGGGAATAATGTGTGAGCTGGATTACACTTACTAAATCAGGCAGCTCTCCTGGTCAACTGCTGCAGATTTGAGAGCTGCCCTGCCATGCATGACAAGCATCTATGAGCATATTTGAAAAGATCCTAGCACTACTTCCATCTTTCTAGTGTTCCATTCCTTTTAGGCCTCTTCAGCCATGGGAACTGGAATTTTGAGAAATTATCGCAGGCATATTGCACAGACATGCAGGAGAAAGTTCTCCAGCTGCTTCCTGCAGGCCAGAAACATGTTGGGGGAGGGGGACTTTTGCACAATAGGGATATTCCTGTTGTTAATATGAACTTGTGATATTATCTGAGCACATGACATAAGAATACAGTGATGTGCAACTCTCCTGCCACATGTATTACTCTCTCTTTTATCTATGTCCAACTATCTCTGGAAAGACCCCATGTCTATCAATGTTTGCACTGTACTACAGATAACAGGGCAAAGTACTACATGTCATGCATGACTCCAATCTCTCTCACCTGATGTTACTAATATCAGGAACACCAGATGAAGATTGTTTCTATATGCATTCATAGCTCATATAATTAGATATAAAAGAATCTCATATGCTTAGTAAGACTTGCATGAGGTATGAGCTATGAAGTGAAGTAAGCTGCCTAGAGTTAATTGCAAGCTTCCTAGAGTCACCTTTGTGAAATCAGAGGCATATAGGTTTAATAAATAAATAAATGTGTCCATGAATTCCGTCTCTGTACTCCTCAAAAACCTCAAGTGAATAATGACCATAGAATCATAAAGCCGTAGGGCTGGAAGGGACCTTGGAGGTCTTCTTGTCCAGCCCCCTGATCTAGGCAGGAGTTCATATAGCATCCTAGACAAATGATTGTCCAAATTTTTCTTGAAAACTTCCAGTGTTGAAGCACCCATAACTCTGGGAGATAACCTGTTCAGGAAATTCCTCCTTATTTCCAGGTTGGATTTCTCTCTGACTAGCTTCTAAGCATCCTGCTTCTAAGGCTTCTTATCCTGCCTTCAGATGCTATGGAAAATAAATCATCTCCCTCTTCCCTTTGACAGCCTTTCAGATACTAGAAAAATGCTATTGTATCTCCTCTCAGTCTTCTCTTTATTAAGCTAGACATACCTAGTAACCCCAATCTTTCTTCAAAGGACTTTGCCTCCAGACTCTTTATCATATTTGTTCATCTTCCCTGCACTCATTCTAGGGCTTCAGCATCTTTTCTGTATCATGATGACCCCAGATGTGGCCTCTGCAGTACTATCACTTCCCGTGATCTTGATGCTATCTGTGGGAGGAGAAAGGGCAGAGCCAGGGGTGAAGTGGGGGATCACTCTTGAATCTCTATGCATTCGTAAATGTAGTAAGCCCAACGCCCCTTTTCCCCAAGGGCTATTGAACCTTATGTTAGATTTGCAAGTGTTCAACAGTCAGTTGGGCAAATTCTTGTAATTATTCAGGACTGATAAATCTGCTAACTTGAACCTCACTGTCTGGGCCTGGTCCTTTGCACCTGACACTATCCCTCTATTGGTGCAACCCAGGACCTTCTGGGCTTTTTTAGCAGCTGCAGAGCACTGCTGACTCATGCTTAAGTGGTGGCCCACTAGGACACCCAGTTCCCTCTAACAGGCACAACTGCTAAACTAGGTATTGCCTATTCTGGACCTGGGCATTTTTTTTTCCTGCCTAAGTATAGGACCTCCCTTTTCTCACTACTGAAGTGCATCCTATTGGATAGGGCCCAATGCTCAAGTCTATCAAGATCTTTTTGTATCTTGAGTCTATCTTCTAAAGTATTAGCAATTCTCCTAGTTTTCTGTCATCAGCAAATTTGATGAGTGATCCTTCAATCCCCTCATCGAGGTCATTTATGAAGATGTTGAAGTTTTGTCTTATTCGCATGAAAGAGGTGATGCAAAAATGGTAAGAACAGAGTGAGCATGTTCTTTTTCTTTTTTCTATATCCACCAGCTAACTTGCTGACTACAAATATAAATCAGATTTAGAAACCCCTTTCCAATGTACATTGTGTAAGTGAATTGCAGGAGAGAACTTTCTGTTTACATACCATAGAACAGAGTGTGCACCTTCTCAGAGCAAAAACATAAAATCTGCCTGATGATTCAGTAAGTTGTATGTCTATATAAGCAATAATAATCTTCAACAAGTGTTTAATATCGACCAGATGGGATCCGTGACAAATTATAAATTGCTCAGGTATATTTCAAACATGTGAATTAGTGTGGGAAGTAATATTTAGTTTGGAAGGGGAAAAAGATTATAACTAATGTGCTACACACATGCTATACATGAATATTAATTTCCCTTGAATAAAGAAAATGAAGAGAGACATTTTGTTTGAGCTGGCAAACTTACTGGTGATGCTTCTTCCAAAAATATTCTGAAAAGTCCTTGCCTCCCTTTTTCACCTCTAGGAAATTTCCTTCCCATGGAATTTAAAATTCCTTCTTCTCTCTCCACAGCATTCCAAGATCTTGATGCGGTGGAAAGATGCCCAGAAAAAGGCATGGCCTCTGACAGCATTTTTTCCTGCAGGTATCCTATTCTAGCAATCAGACATTTTGTAAATGATGGGATTAATTGACTTTCTATGCTCCTGTTCTTACTTTGATTCCTTTGCTTATTTTCAATGAGAATTCTAACAAGAGCATTTGGGGAAATGAAAAGGAGAGAAAGCAGGAGGCAGAAAGGAGCAAATGGATGGATGGATGAAAAAACAAATGAGATAACCAACAAAAATAACATTTTTCTCTCTGTATAATTGTGAATGCATGGAAAATATTAAGCTGCAGTAGTGTTTTGACACTGGGCACAAGACAATCCTCCCCCTTAATCCTTTTGAGGTTCATCTTTCAGACCACAGCTCTGTTCTGCTGCCAACTTGTTGGAAGTGTTAGTGACTGGAGAACTGTGGCCTGCTCTCTTCAGGACTTCACACTTCATTTTCCAAGTTCCTGCAAGTGGCAGCAAATATGTCATCATGCTGGTTTGCTGGCTACTATCATAAATCACACTTAGAGCCCTCCTACCCACAAATATCCAGTCCTAACAGGGCATTATGCTTTTTCTTTCCAGTCAAATCCAATGGTAAATGAGGGCTTTTCCCAACTATAAAATGAGAGTTTAAGAATTGGCAACTTTCAGAATGTAACTGGACAACAGAGGTTTGAAGAAGTTTTAACTGTGAGAAATGGGTTTTGTCATAGTTGTTTTGCAATTAAATGGGAAACAGTATTTAATGTCCATAAAGAGTAACTTGTTTTGAGAACTAACATTGTGTTGATCTCATATACTCAATCAGCAGAAAAAGTGGTGCTTCTCTCTTCTCCTAGAAGCAATGATATACTCATTTTATCCAATGCAAGAAGGTAGCTTAGGAATTCATAATTTTAATCTGATCCATCTATGGCAAACAGTACTATTTTTAGTCTCCTGTAAAATTACGCTTTGGCAGATCTCTGTCACTACACCAATTCTGTTCTCCTTATAAAGATTTTGGACACAGGTCGGAAATGTAAGAATGTTTGGCACATCTTTGGACCACTATAAAACAATTTGTATTATCCATCATTCTTCTTCATAGGCAACAAATACAGTAGAGAAAGCAGTTTAGACAGCAAAGCACTGCTAGCTCTAAGTAAGTTCAGCTGCACTGTAAAGAATTAAATTGTTTATATATGCCAGAAAAGGTTTATACTGGCCCATGCCACTTAACTCTTGATTCTTTGTGGACATTCTGTCTGCCAGAATATCACAAGAGTTTAACTTTGAATTGTCAGTGAGTGGTATTATTTCTATGTTAGTGGCACTTGTTGCAATTTCTTTTTGGGTATAAAGAATTATGGAAAGTCATTTCATTCTGGATATTCCAGGGAAGAAAAGCCAGGCTGGTGGGCATCCTTCCCTTCCTCCTGGACTGCATTGACTTTCCAGACTAAAGATCCTGCTTTCCAGTGGCAGCCCAGTGGCTAGGAAGACACTACATAGCCCGAATCTGATTCCAGTTTAAAATGCTGACTTGCCATGTATCCTACAGAGCTGATTAAGAATATGTTTTCCCCTTAATTATGGGTAATTTAGTGGCCAACTGTAGGGGGCAGTGCTCATCTCTGTTTCCTAGCCAAATAGCCACCATTTGTCCAAAGATGCTTCCATGATCATGTGGCCAGCATGACTAAACCCTGAGGCATACAGAACACTCTTACCTTTCCCACTAAAGGTAGTACCTATTTATCTACTTGCACTTTTACATGCTTTAGAATTGCTAGGTTGGCAAGATCTGACAATGGGAAATCACCCCATTACACAGCAGCTCTTGTGTCTCAAACTCAAGTCACCAATCTTCCAGCCGACAAGTACAGCATCTAAATGGATCATGCTGCTATGTGCCTGACAAATTATGGGTATTGAGACATGATGGAGACATTCAGAGACATGATGGATATGGTCAGAAACAATTTAACACTTTCTTTGCATGTTAGACAAATTCACTTTCACTTGGACTCTCAAGTTGGGACAGATCACATTGATTTGATCTTGGCCTACTCTTGTTCAGTCATGTTGCTGCCTATATAGATGTAGGCAGAAAGTTTGGAGAAATAAAGACATTTTTGTTTCCTGTTACATTAAATCAATCAAGGTAGAACTGGTAAACACGAATGACTAATGTTTCTTTGTAAAAAGGAAAGGAAAGCATTTCCTTTCTAGAAGAGGTAGATATAAACTCTTAATTAAAGAAAAAAGGTAAAGGTTTTCCCTGAAATCTTCCCAGTTAAAATGAGTAGATTATAAACCAATCTCCAATGTACACTTTTTGTTCAAAGGGTCTGAGAATGTAAAAGTTTTGCAAAAAAAAATACATATATCTGGAAGTTACTGATGCTTTGGCCCATTTCAGTCCAGCATTTGATAAACAGGAAGATGAATGCTATTTGATCATCTTGATCAGTAATCTGCATTGGGAATTGAATGGAGAAATGCAAGGTTGATAGTTCTCTTCGGCCACATTTGAGATCATGACTTCAAAGTACTATATTTCAGTGGTTCTGGTTCTTCTTGTCAGGCTATACCACGAAGGTAGTGTCAAGGACTTCCATAGTCATGGTGTCTCATTGCATTCTATCTTCTCTCTGATATTATTTAATATATACATGGAACTGCTGAGAGAGGCCACTCAGGGGAATAGGGATGCACATACCACCAATATATCTCTTTGTTATACCTATCTAACTCTAAGAAAGTAACTGATGTTTGAGCATTACTTTAGCTTCAGTAATTGGCTAAATGAAAATGAAGTCCTGAGATTAAAGCTAGGCCAGCTGGAGATAGAGCCAGTTAGAAAATATCAAGACTGAGAACTAAGATTCAATCTTTTCTGGAAGACATTGCATTCAATCTTATTCCTTGACCTTCCTTGCTCATGTGCTTTTCTGGATTGCCAGAGAAAACTATTTGTGTTTAATATTATCCATCTATCCATCCATCATATTTATATACCATCAGCTGGTGGCATTCATTCTTAAACTAGCCTGATCAGGTAACAGTTACTTATTGTTCTGTTAAATTGCCACTGATGTTTGGAGACTCTTGGAATAGTTTTGCAATCTTTTTGCTACATAAAGATTATATATCCTATGGAATTGTATCATTTAATGTAGTGCAAGGTTTGAGGTTCTTGTATATTCTTTGTGTGCCTCTGTGTGTGTGTTTACATGCAAATGTGTACAATTTAATTAGTGGAAACAGCTTCTGGTCTTTGATTGTAAATATTATTGAATGAAGGTATTAGTATCATATTGTGCCCATGTTGAAAGACCTATACTGCTGCTAGTTATTTTCTAAGCTTATTTCAAAGTATTGGCTTTAATCTTTACAGCTTGAAATGGTTTTGGATCTGGCTTTCTGAGGCACTGCCTATCTTGTTATGAATGTGCCTGGACTTTAAGATCTGAAGAAGAGACCCCTTTGAAGATGCTCCCCCTTGCAGGGGGCTGCTGTCAAGTCACTCAAACTGAGGAAAGCTTTCTCTTTAAAACTGAGGTTGGTTTTCTCTTTTTTTTTTCAGAAAAGATGTAGAGTTGTTTGTATCTTGTATTTTAGTCCTTGAAAATATTTTGATTAATTTGTAATGTTAATGCATTTTTATGCTATGATTTGGGTTATTTTATGTTGTAATTTTTACATTATTTTACTACTGTAGTCTGACTTAATGGTTCTTTCAAGACATTACTTTAAATAATAGCACAAATAAAACTGTATTAAACAGAAGGGAGGAAGAGTGAAATTTTGGGACTTTCAAAAAAATAAACTTAATCCAAATTTGCATTCTAGCTCATGTATAAATGCTGGAAGCTTCCCAAAATACACACACATGTTGGTCATATTACCCCCCGAAAAATTCACTTTCCCATCCATGCATAATAACTCTTCAGCTTTCATTGGGAATTCATGCACCAACATGTTTCTACAGAAAGGCAATTGTGAGCACTGTATATTTGAGATAAAATGAAGATACTGTCCTGACATAAGATATTGCCACCCAGCCAGGTGAGACTTTTTCAGATTAATGATAGGATAACCCCCAAGGCAACTTCAATAAAGTCTGTGTAAATATGTAAGAATTTAAGAAAAGGAAGCAACATCGCAGATGGTGAGCTGAATAGAAGGAGAAAGAAATTTCAGCACCATATATTTGAAAGGAAATCAGTATAGACCTGACTCTTAATTTCTGATGTCCAAAATGCAAATGACTTTTCTCCTGAGTAGGATGCCAATTAGTCATAACCCTACAAATCTGCTGAGTAGAACAATCTCTTATTGGGTGAACAGTGCAAAGGCCAGAAAAACCAGTAAACTTTGAGTGTTCCTCTCTTGTAGGTCACATGTTGTTTCTGTGCTCCTCCACAGCCTTTTAACTCTACTTTAACTCTTCCACCTGAACTCAGTTCAAAAGCTTTGCCTTCTTCATCCAGAATATCTGTGAATATTCTCATTAATCCAGGTCATGATAAGTAGTAAAAATTGCCAAAATTTTTGCAAAGTTTCTTAAAAAGGCAGCTGGACATTAATTACAAGATGTTATTGGAGACGACATTAATTACAAGATGTTATTGGAGACGTTTCACCTTCTATCCAGAAGGCTTTTTCAATCCATCTAAAAATGAAAAAGAATGTTCAGGAAATAAGTACATTTCTAAAGAGGGTGGGGGAAGATAAGAACACATAGCAAGGTTATACACAGCCAGTTTAAACAGGGTGTTAAAGGCAATCAAGCTTTATTGCTCAATATCTCTCTGTTTATTTTGCTGTGAAAAAACATTGTTGTCTCCTGCATCCTTTCCCCCAAATTCCCTCCCTTCTGTTAGAAACTTAACTCCCTGTTTAAACTGGCTGTGTGTAACCTTGCAATGTATTCTCAGTTTTCCTCACCCCCTTTTAGAAATGTACATATTTCCTGACCATTCTTTTTCATTTAGATGGATTGAAAAAGCCTTCCAGATAGAAGGTGAAAGGTCTCCAATAACATCTTGTAATTAATATCCAGCTGCCTTTTTAAGAAACTTTGCAAAAATTTTGGCAATTTTTACTATTCATCCAAATATTCTGTTCTCAGTACTGCAAGATCTGAATGCTATCCATGCACACAGCCTTTAACTGCTAATCTTGCAGCAAGCACATTTGATTAAATCTTCCCTTCTGCAAGTGAATAGTGGAAGCTATTTGTTTATGTTCATTATTAATTACTAACAAAAATCTTTACATTTGTTTCATTTATAAAGGCTCCAGGATCAGTAAAATTATCAGCAATGAAAAAGAGTCAGAGAGAGCAGATGTTTAAAATTCAAAATCAATGAACTTGATTTGATTTGAAACTTGATTTGATACTTGAGCATCCAAAATATGATTTAGGTTCCAATTCTATCCTTTCCATAGAATTCATGGAGACAGCTCATAATAAGATATATCTGGAACTTTGCTCTACAATATTTTTATTAACATTTTGATTATAAAAATGTTAATTTATCAATCCTGCAAGCATATATATGAAGTGCTCTTCATTCTAAAGATGTCTTTGTATCTCAGCACCTTCCTCACTTTGTTCATCTCATGTTCATGGAAGGCATATTTTGTGTAACAGACTGATATACTTCTTAGGAAAGCTGTAATAGAGTCATGAATGTCATAGCTGAAGGTCATAACCAGGAATATGTAAGGAAGATAGACCCAGATTTGTGTTATGATTAAGGCATCAGGCTAGAAACTTGGAGAGTGTAAGTCTCCAAGTCCTGCTTAGTAAGAGACTGTAAGTCTCCTAGTCCTGCCTTAGGCACAAAGCCAGCTGGGTAGTTTTGGGCCAGTCACCTTCTCTCAGCCCTAGGAAGGCAGCAAGGGCAACCGACTTCTGAAACCTTGCCAAGAAAACTGCAGGTACTTGTCCAGACAGTCACCAGCAGCCAACAATGACTCAAAGGGACATAAATACCACCCCCCCACTTGTTTAGGTACCACAATTGAAACCAACAATTCAACTGATATATTACTGAGTGGAAAATTATGTGACCACAACTATGCTGATATTTTATTTTAGCATTCCTTTTTCCTCACTCCCCCGCCCTTTGGAAAGTTCATCCCGGCACTGGGACAATTAGCAAGAAAGGAATTAAAGTTTGTATTGAAGAGGAAGGGATTACAAGAGAATAAGCAGACACACAGTGGGAAATATACACTGAGAGAATATACTAAAGCTGGCTATTTGTCTAGTGTGCTAGTGGCTCCAAGTCCCCAGATACTTAGGAAACGAGCAAAAGCCCAAGATGTGAAAGTGACTAAAAGACTAAAACTGTCTGTTCAATCATTGCACACTGCATGAATAATTTAAGAGTTTAAGCAATCTCTCCACTCTCCAAAGGGAGAAAAAGAAAAAAAAATGGGTCAGGCAAAGGAGAACACATACTTGACTGTAATGGTGAACTTGTGACTGAGAGACACTATGAAGTTTATAAACATGGGCATTGGTCAAAAGTTAAGTTTTCAGCACTGTCATAACTTTGAATAATTGCTGCCTGAGGCAGTCGCTAAGTGAGGTCTTTTTGTAGGAGAGCCTTCCTCTTCTTAGTATCTTCCAAACTATTAGAGCTTGCCTCCAACCTATCTACAGGGCAAAAGATTGGAGAAGGTTGGTGTAAGGAACCATATATGGGAAGAATTTAGAACATTTGGAACATGTTGTATAATTTATATGTATCATTAAGTGTTTGTTCAACTTCCTTCCTTTTTATTTTAACTGTGTGCTAGATCTGTCTCTATTCCCTTCATAAAACAAGCACTATTTTCTATAAACCTATCTCTGCAGCTGAGGAGCTTTTTTAATGCATAATTTATTATGCATTGCTTTGTACATGTTCTTTTTCCTGTATCTCAGCCATGCAGGTATCATCACTCAATAGCATGCTGTGACTATAATGCTTCTCACATGGATTAAATTGGATTTTATTGATGGCAAATGCTGTTTAATGTGCTTTCATGTCAAGAAGGAAATCTGAAAGAGAAGTGTTGTTATGGTGTGCACTGAATGAAACCTTTGTAAAGCTTAATGCTTACATTTGTATGAAGGAAGAACAACATTTTTATCTTCTACACACTGTTGTACACACTATTTAATGCTTTCAAATGTCTGAAGCAGGGCCAGAGGTAGAAAACACTAAAAAGTCCTTTTTATCCCTGACTCAGATGGCAAATTGTTCTGATCTTAAAAGGGCGTGCCATTCCTTTGCAAGAGAATAATTTCATGGCATAAGAATTTAGGTATGATATATCTCATTTCTGTCTTTTGTGTTTATATGAGGGATGAATGTATGAAGGCTTCTGTGTCTATATGGTTTGGCTTCTTACCGATGTGTTAACAGACCATGAAACTGAACCACACCCATGCAGTAGGCTCCCATTTCTTATCTCATTTATTAAGAACATGTGTTTGGATGCAACACATTTCTGTTACCCTTTGGACATTATTATATATTACATGTAGATTTGTTATCCTTTCTTTCAGATTAAAATTGAATGACTTTTTATGTTCTATTTTAGGAGGAAAGACTGGTGTCCGCATACCACATTCATCAAGAGTTTTACTATTAGTATAATACTTCTCAAAACCCTTGTTCTCCTACAATATTTTTACAAGAACTACTGAGAAAACCATTCTAGGTCTCCTTGTGGTACTGCATAACCCACTTGGTGAAAGAAGATCAAAGATGATTCAAAAGACAGACATCCATAGAAGAGATTCATTACCTATTAACAGTTATTCACAAAAATCAGTAGGATAATGTAATAAGGAATTACTACTGGCTTAATGAACTGCTACTTCAAATACTCCTCCAGCAATACAAATTGACTTGTGCCAATGTAAGTTTTAAAGTCTCGTTGGTGAATTCTGTTAGATTATTCTAAAAAGTCAAACATGAATAATTGAGACTGAAGGTGGCCCTGAACTTCCCTTTTGCAGCATTTGAGCCACCTTTGGCAGGGATGGTTAAAATCACTAATATAGTTTCCTGCCATTTTGAACTGGAAAATACACACAAGGTGTACTTAAACACACAAGGAAATACTCTCCCCCAAAGGGAAAAAGTGCATAGACAAGTGGCACCATTGTGTACAATTGCCTCACCCATTGCAATTTTTGCCCCTGCCAGATGAGGTCCAGCCCCTCAACCTTCACCAGCAAAAGATAATCCATATCTCTGTATGCAGTACTTTTTTCAGAGCTTTAGATTATGTTTTTCAAAAATAATGCTCAGGAACTGTTGTCATGTTTATCTTTCCCATGATAAAACAGATTTATGTGCTAACTTTGCCCCAGACCCTAGGAAACAGGAGGAGGAGCCAGGGATCCAAAGGTGAAGAATGCAGAATCCTTGTCTGCCCAGTCTGCTTCTCTACTGCTCTTCCTTTCACCTATTTTTTTTTGTAAATGAGTATCTTTCCAATGGGAGAGTTTAGGGGGAAACCAGCTTCTCTTGGTGAACTTGCAAGCAAAATACCATTGGAATTGGGAAATTACTATAAACACTCTTTTTAGATCCTTATATGATAGACTGCTCCTCAGAAGATATTTAATGAGAAGCAATTATGATTATGATGCAAGGAGTCAAATTTCTTGCTTGTCTAACCATGCTTGGCCAATAAAGAATCTGAATCTGAGAATAAAGACAGCTTATTGGGATCCACGACAAGGCTTCAGGATCCACGACAAGGCTTTCTATTCTCCTCCCTAGCTTCTCCTGGCAAAAATGACGAGAATTTCTAGAGTAAAACTTCTTGTTTTATCTATGAATTTGCAAAGCAACTAGCTTCCTACTATAATTTCAGGAACAAAATTAGCATTAAGCATTCAAGTAATTAAGAGATCCTGTTACATATATTGTGCGACCAGGTTTCCTTAAGATGATGATTTGCTAATAACTCAGGATAAAGGCTATTTAATCAGTGAGACCTAATGACAAAGAGGCATTCTCAGAAAGCTTGAAATCTCTTTACAATACTTGGAATGAAATACTCAGCTGAAAATAGCAACTCTGCAATTTAAAGGTGAGAGCAAATAATAACTCGTAACTGGAATGGGAGCCAGACTGCATTTTGCATTTCTGATGGATCAGAAAAAAGTTATAATTAATATGGGGCTAATATAGGGGAGAAAGAATACCCACCACATGCAGATCCTAACCTGGATCAATTTCGTTTTGCAGCTCTGATTTCACTTGTTTTGGCTTGCATGCACACACCCCCACATAATACAACATATTATTACAAAATCCCACGGTAAAGGAGGTTGCTCACCCTGAAATCCACCCAGACATTTCTCCCCCTCCAAGGATATGATGTTCAAAATGATCTGGTAGAATTCCTGTTAGAATATTGAAGTATGTCAAATTGTGAATGGCGCAAATAGATTATAAATTAAATAGGTTTAATTTATATCCTCCCTACCTGCAAAGAGGAAACACATCTCCAAGATTTAGGCAAAAAAATATAAATAAAAATCCAGACTGAATTTGAAATGGTGATCCATTTTCTCTTATGGTAAAGAGTTTAGTTTACTGATATTTTTTTTAGAAATTGAAAAAGCATATTTGCACTAGAATTACTGTCTGCCTTTCCTTATGTGATAGTTTGCCAATATAAATGGCTGTGAATATGGTATAAACAACCTTTTGAAAAGGTTCTATTACCCCCAAAAGGCTATGCTTTACTGAACTGTTGTTTCATTTGCACCAGGTTTTAATTTACTGACAGTTCAGTGGACTTTCTCATTTTGGCACCAATTATTGCTGACCTCCTTTTTTCACCTAAAAGCAGTTGCTTCCTGTATGCCATTGTATTTCTCAGAAATGTCGAGCCTCTTTCCTGAACTCCTCCATTTCGTCCTTATCTCTGAAATAGCCAATATTTCAACAAGCAAGTCTGATTTGTTATGGCATATAATTGAGCCATCAGTGATTGTTATTTAATAAGCAAGCAGGACTCCACAGTGGCTATTTCTTGGAGCTGGCTTGGACCATCAGGCTAACAAACACTCTGTAACATTTTAAGGGAAACTCCTTTCCAGCTCTACTATACAAACACAGCTGGCTAGAGACTGAACCTGAAAGTTGAAAGCATACTCTCACACATCATGCTGGACACATCTGTACTCATCAGTACACATCAGCAGAGGAATCTTTGTTTTTCACAGAGACCTTAGTGTCAGTTTGAGTTGGGGTGCCAATGGATGGCATAGGATGGAAGAACCAGGAATCTTGGGCAGAGACAGAACCAATTGCCTCCTGGATCCTAAGATACTGATCTGGGTCACCCTACATGGTTTATCGTCACTAAGGATTTTAACAGACTTGGGGTTTGAAAGTACTGTAGATGAGGTTTGGCTGTTGCTGTGTTCAAGCATTGGCAGCAAGAACTTTTCTACTGAAAATCTCGATGATCAGTCAAGAGGTCCTGCCTGCCCAACTGCATCTTGGCTCTCTGATCGGTAAAGCCTCCTTCACTATGAGCTTGATCCTTAAGTAACTTCATGACAAATCCATGCAGTTTCTAGGTGATGATATGGAAGCAGATTGCTATTGTCTTTTTCTTTATCTCCCAGGATGGATTTCTTTATGGTCTCCCGTTCATATTGGTGCCAATCATGTTCAGCCTTAATTTTTTGAAGATCAGCCAAGATCAGTTTGGGGAATATTATAAAGATAAAATTTGTACATAGCCCTAATAGTCCCCTTGTTCCATCTACAGAAAATATCCACCTTTGGGATAAAAGAGGCATGGGACAGAACTTCCCCTCTCACAACTTTACAGAACCATTCAAGTTATTCAATCATTCTGAATTGGCCTAGCATATAAACCCCATTTAACAAATTAATGACCTTCTTACAAAAAATAGAAGATACAAAAAAAAGAATTGAGAAAGCCTTTTGGATTAAAGGTGAAACGTCTTCTACTTAAAAAAATCCAATCCAGATGCCTGTTTTTTAAACTTTTGTTGTGATTATTCCAGAAGCTGTTTTCCCTTAACTTTAGCATTCCAATCATCTATAATTAGTATGAAGGTGTTTGTTTGTTTGTTTGTTTTTGTTCTATGTTGACAAGGTATTGAAAGTTTCCATAAAACAATTCAAATTCTTCCTTTCCACTGAGGCATAGATTTGGATCACCCTAGTATTGTTTGGCTTATGTTGGGTTTGAATTGAGGTATAATTTTGAATTCTAATTCTCATTTTGTGGGGTTTTATCTGAACCCTGACAGCTTTTTATTAATAATGAAGGCCACTCCATTTTCTTTTATGATTTTCTTGTCTGCAACAGAAGATGTGATGCTTTTGTGATGTGATCTGTTCTTGTCCATTTCAGTTCTTTGAATTCCTGAACGTTTAGTCTTAACACATCTGCTCTGGAATCAGGTTTGTCTTAATTCACACTTCTGACATTCCATGTATTAGTGGATGTACATATCTTTGCATCATCCAACTTTTCTTTGCATTTGTACACATCATCAGCAAGATATTCTTTTGGTTTTAATTCAGCCACATCACAACACCAGTACTAAACCCCTGGCCTCTGCTCTTCCCCAATTGTTTGTTGGATAGTTTCCAGCCTGGGGAGTCATCCTCCAGTATCATACTGACATTGTTATGAATGGTTTTGAATGTTTTTTGCATTATCATCTATAGCTTTATTTTATTAGTGTTTTCTTAGATAGAGGCCTAATTATTTTCATTGGCACATTGACCTAATGAAATTGGTTTAGTCATTTCAACATTTCAGGAAATGCTGGAATTTATTGTTCAGCAATGTTTTTAACTAACTGTTTAAATCACTAAACTACAAATTCCTGAATTTTTCCATTGTTTTACATGTTGCACTAATCCAGGTTTAAGTACAATTTATAAAATAAACAATAATTGGCTGAATTTGCACAGGATGCAAAGCATAAAGCATAGCTTACAAGCTTCAGCTGTAAGGTTCAAATAAAATTCTAAACTATGACCAAACAAATTTCTTTATGGCTCAGGATGTTTTATGAACTAGTATCTGAGGAAAGCCAGAACCATGGTATGAAATCATGCATGTTGTACAGGGGAGTTTCCAGTTAACTACTTAGCCTTCCTGAATGATTGGGTCCTAAAATTGGTCTAACATTTTATTGTAAAGTGATGTTTCTCAAGGCACTTCTGAAACATGTTTTTGTATCTGTAGTATTACTGAGATTATTTTATTAGGTGATTGATAAATTGATGTGAATTAGTTTAAAAGGGGTAATGAAGAAGGAATGTGAGCTATTTTTTCTAGTATTGTCCAAAAAAGGAGATGGTAGTTTTGTCAGGTGTTGGAAACAGGATGGATGAAAGATTTTTTTAAAAAAAGTCTATGTTGCTAAAATTAACATAGGCAAATATGGATGTATGTATTGATTTATTGAATTTATTTGCTGCCCAACTCACAAACAGTGACTCAGATATTTGTTACTCAGATTTCATTTGTCTCCAGAATGGTGATCTGATTAAAACTGATGAAAACAACCTGATGCTATAGGTACTGATTTAGAAATAGTCTAATGGCATATTTGAGATACTTAAAGATTAATACCTTTGGAGAACAATGTATTTTGCATGAGACTAAGAGTGAGCTCCCCCCAGTGAGGCACCACCTTGCTGTGGTTGGGGGGCTTGTGTGCTCTGAAGAAGATGAGAGCTCTGCCAGAGGT
>JANHZU010008964.1:230249-274465 GCA_032468055.1 Acrochordus granulatus | reverse complement strand
GGCATGTGCAGAAAACTACAAGTTGCTGGATTTCAATGTAAAGTGCCAAATAACTTATTCTATTCGCCAGAGTCTAAGTAAGAATTCTCAAAGACTCCAAAATATTTGGGGACATAGACACTTGCCAAGGAACTGATTAATCCAGCTTGCTTACCAGCAAAACAGAGTTTGGTCAATGATGGACAGTTGATTTTAAGAGCTTCAGGAATATTCATGTATTTCAGTCAAGGAAATGAAATCATCAGTTGGCGATTTTACGAAGACTTTGTCTTCCACAATCAACCTTCAGCTACTGCATGTTGTCAGATGCTGAAGCAGCATTGAGCTGTAGAGTAACTCTGCAGTAGGTTACTTGTGCTCATTCCACTTTAACACCATCTCTTGTAGCACAATATACAGTTCCTGTGAAATTAGTTTTAAGAGTTCTTAAACAGAGAGCAGCTACTCCAGCATCTGGTGCTGAAAGCTCCTGGTTTCAGGTAAGCAGATGGATGCTGAAATGACTGACATCTTGTTGCATTGCAGGGCTGTTTTACTGTTTCCCAAGTGCTAACTGAAACGTGGAAAACTTCTGAATTTCACCAGATGAAGCTGGCTAGGATTAAAACATATGTATATCAGATAAATGTCTTTTGAAAGGGTGTGGGAGAGAAGTGCTGGCTCTCTTCGGCTTGAAAGGAAACCCTCCTACGAAGGCCCCAGTGCTCAGGGGCAGAGCTTTTGCAGTGCAAAAGGCAGCCTTGGGGAGGGCAGAGATGAACATAGTGCTCCTGGACTTTTATACCCTGCCTCCTGTAGGGATGGCAAAGCAACGCATTCAAAATAATGCCTGTTTAAACTGTTTCCAGTTAATTTTTGCCAGGTTAAAAAGACAACCCAATATTCAGTTACATTTAAAGCAGAACCTCCTTCATAAATTAAGCCAATGTGCAGATTATACCCAAATTCTTTAGAGATGGAAGCATTTAATTATTATTATTATTATTTAAAAATACATATTGCAGATAGTTTATACTGGAATTGCTTTTCAGATTTCATGCATGGCCTTGATATTCTGTACCAGTCAAAGGCTGCCATTATTTAAAAACTACAAACATTTTTAGAGACCTAAGTCAACACATCATTACATTATAAAAAAACCTTAAAGGGATGAAACATCATTAAATAATTATAAATATTTCTTTAAAATTATATGACAATTCATTTTTTGCATATAACCTCAATTTTGTACACATTTATAACTTAATAAAATAAAACAAGATAGCCACGCATACATACTACTGATACTGTTTTGGTTTGAATAAGAGATATTGCCATTCATTTTTTTTTCTTGCATAAGAAATCAGAAATTTTTTTGTTTGTTTTGTTTAGGGGACTTTTTTCCCCAAGAATTTTTTTGGTTAACTTGACTAAGGCAAAGTAATCACAAAAATCACAAGTTTGTCTTGGTATCTTATAGGGTGCTGTTTCAGCAAAAAAAAAAAAGAAGAAGAAGAAGAAGAAGAGGAAGAAAGCCAAGCACTTCAAAAGTTTTTTCTTTCATCAGAGGCTAGGCTTTGATAAGATGGCTGAGGAGTTACTGTAAGCTGAAGATATCCTGGTGTAAATGGAAGCAATTTTTTTCTATGTGCACAACACCCGGAGTGAATTACACTGTGCCTGCGTGAGGGTCCTACAGATTGTATGACTGCAACCGTACCTGAAGTTCAAGATGCTTCTGTTTATTTGAACAACAAATAAAGCACAGGCTTTGTCTTGACAATTGGCAGAAGTCCATGTCTCCTCTCTTGGCAAAGGAACTCGCTTTTTTTAAAAGGAGTCTAGACAGAATGGGCATCTTTTGGGGTTGGATCATTATATCTTAAAATATAAAACTGAGACAACGTTCCCAGGAGGAAAACAAACTGTGCTTTGATCCACATTGACTGGAACTATGAAGTGGAAAATCAGCCTCAGGTTATATGCATATAATCAGCTGTTAATATCCCAGCTACTCAGTTGCACATATCAACAGAATCTATGTCAAAAAAAAACAGGCACTTTATAATCAGCTGACATTTGTTTATTGGTTTGCCTTCTGTCTGACAGATTTTGGGCCCCGCAGATAAAATTTCAGTAAGGCCTCCAGACAGACTCATCCATTCTGCCACTAGAATTCAAGACTGTCGGGGAGCTGCTGTGGCTTCCATCAGCCTCCACACCATCATTCTGGGTAGGCAAGTTAGGGTTTAATAATGTGCTGCCGTTGGAGGTGGTGGTACAGGGAGGAAGCATTCTGGAAGGAGAACGGTCGCCCCCTGGCACCATGGGGAACTGGTATGATCCTGATGATGTGCCATAGTAGAGATATGGAGTACTGCTGGTCTGGAATGGTCCACTTTGGTTTTGGGAGGAGCCTGGATAAGGTGGCGGTAAGTAGGTGTGATAATGAGTGGTGGCTGACATACCCAATGACATGCCTGAAGTGACGGGCGGTGTATAAGTGAAGGTGGCTGGATAGTGCATTCGTGGGTTGGAGAAGCGGCTCTCAGTGAGGGATGAAATGCTTGTAAACTGCCTGGGATCTGAAAATGGGCTCAGCTCTGAAGCACCTAAAAATTACAACAAAAGATGGGGGAAAAATTCTGTAAATATCCATTTTTTTCTTAAGCGTGATGATAGAACGTAAATAAGGAGAAGGAGGAGACAAAGAAACCCAGTTTTTCTCCCCCCCCCAAGAAAAGCAAATCATTCTATATAAACACTGCAAGGAATAGTGCCTGGCCTATACATAGCTAAGAGTTCACTGAATTCAAGGCTGCTGCTCTACAAGGATCATACTGTCATCTCTCTGTACTGACTGCACTCCAACCTCTGGCCATAATTTACAGCTCAGGTTCTTAAAGGATTTGAATGGGGACCTACCAATGAAAGCTGTCAATTCACAAATAGCAACCAGCCTTTTTCTCAACTGCCTTCAGCTGTTGGGTTTCACATGTTTTTATCAGTGATGGGAAACCATTGGCTGCTGAAATGTAATTAACCATTCCTCACCACTGAATCTGATGACTGGAGCTCCTGAGAGCTATAATTCAGCAGCATCTGAGAACTTGATATGCCTTGTTTTATATGCAGTGATTTTCATATGCACACACTTAGGCAGAGGACTATATGTGGCATCCTTGTGCTTGCATGAAGAACACAAAGTTTATGCAAACAGATCATGGACTGGAAGTGAAGCAAGGGAACATTTCCCTTTGCTTGGAGTCAGTGGCTAAAAGTCAAATTCTACTGGATATAGATAATCATTAAAAATAGCTACACAATATTTATTATAATATAATGTAATGAAAGAATCTGTAGATGAAATATTGCCTATGTCTTGCCTGGGGATAGAGGACCATAAACCATGATACTGTGTACATTCATTCACTCACATTTTCCTTGCCATGCTTATCCATTATCTGTCTTATGATTTTAAAACCAAGATCTGAATCTGTATATTAAACTGGAAGCACTTTATAAAAGTGAAAACACGTAGCAGGCTTGAAGATGTTAAGGAGGGAAGACTGAAGCGTTCATAAGCAAGAGCAAACTAAGGGAAGGGAATGCATCTGACCCCTCCTGTTCCCTTCTACATTTAAAGAGTGGCAAATGCTGCTTCTGTTCTGGTCTGATGCTGGGGTGGGGATGGAGGGCAGAAGAACTGGATAGCAGGACACATTAAATACACATAAATGTAGTGAACAGTGCTGCAGCAAAAGATTAGAATGAAATTAAAAGACCGATTAACTCAAATAAATTATCCTTAAGGTCTAAGTCAAATGGTAACATTAGAACCATTTTAGAACAACTTGCTTCGATGCAGCTTTTGTGTCACCCCACCCACAATAAAGAACACACAGCATCTTGCAAGTGGCCAAGTTGAAGAGATCAACTCAAGAAGGCAAGCTTCACATGAGTGGGGTTGTGCTTAGGCAAAAAATATGTTACCAACAGCCTACTGGGGTATTGATCAAATAATCTTTCTGGGAATCATGACCACAAAATATTGTAATATATTTATCATTAATTTATTTAATTTGCATTCCACCTTTATTGTGTTTTTAACAACTCAAGGCGGTGAACATATTTAACACACCTTCCTCCTCTTAATTTCCCCACCACAGCAACCCTATGAGGTGGGTTAGGCTGAGAGAGAGTGCCTGGCCCAAGGTACTTCATGGCTAAGGTGGGATTAGAACTCATGGTCTTCTGGTTCCTAGGCCGGTACCTTAAGCCAAACTGGCTCTTTAATCTGCTATCAGCATCAAATAAAGGGGGGGTTTATTTTCTGATGTTTCCAAAATAATTTTAAACTGCTCTGGGCCATTTTTATTCTGCAATTCCTTCAATGGCCTATTTATGCTTCTCTAATTTTATTTAGTGTTGGAATTTTTTTACCCACTAGGCCAAACTGCCTCTCTCTTTCCACCTAATTCAATATTTGATCATGAATGGTCATCCAGACAAGTCTCTTACCCCACAGCCCTTGTCCTGACTTTTCACCCAGTAGGACTTCAGCTTTTTATGCAACGGATGGCACCTGCTGAACCACGATCTTATGTGAAAATACAGCCTTGCATCTTACTCTCTCTCTCTCTCTCCCTTTCCTTTGGGAGGGGATGGACACTTTTTAAGTGGGGGGAAGGATACATTTCTGTCTCAGCTGCGTTCGTTTGCAACTGTATTCCACATGTCCACTGACCAACCTGAGGGTCATGGATGCGGCTCAGTGTATTTCTTGCATTGTTTATAGCCTTAGCTGAGCCAAGCCAAGTCTCCTTCCAGCATTCTGCTTCTAAATTGGCCATCCAAATGACTTTTAGCAGCTTGCTAGCTGAACTCCAACTGCAACGCCATATGCTGGCAAGGCTGGTATTGAAAAATATAGCAGTCATCCATCATTTGCCATGTCTGATTGAACAGGTGTTCCCTGGCAGTGGTAAAAGAGATTTAGGGATTGGAGCCAAGAGAAATATTAATTGGAGGGGAACCCACTGGCTCCATCTTGTATATATATGAGCTACCCTTGCTGCCAGGGAGAAGTTTCAGCTCATTGACTATGTTCTTCCAACTGAGAGTACAATCTTACTTTCCATGTAGACAGTTCACGACTTCATGTTTTGTTACTCATCTCCAAAACACAGTGATGGTGGCAGAACAGTAAAAAGAGAGACTGCAATGAGAGCAGCAGTCAAACATATTTTCATGAATGGTGAGCTAAAATCTTGCTGGAAAAATATCAGAAGACCATGATGCTATAGATTGAGCCACACCCAGTTTCAGAATGAAAGTGTTTGGGTATTTTAAGTCAGATTCTGCTGGGAATAGAAAGCCTGAAACACCCCAAAATAATTTATCTCATTTCTTTACCCTCAGCAGAAAAGGAAAACCTTAAAAGTTGATTACAGTGGATGACCATGAAAATGCCCCGTTGATTTCCCATTGATATGACTGCAACTACTTTCTAGATATCAGCCCATTCTCATTTGACTGAGAATAATGATTAAATATTTTCTAGTAAAGCGAGAAGGCAAGGAAGGACATCTGTGGGCAACATACAAGTAGTCCCTTTTGTGGCATTTGTGGCAGCACATTCCTTGTATGTTCAGCATATTATCTAGCCTGAGTGCAAAATGTAAAGTCTGAATGTGAGTCAAATAACCTCTTATTGTTATCTATGTATCATGTAGGCTAACCCTCTCCTGAAAATTGCAAGTTTTTTTTTTTAAAAAAGCTTCCAATGGCACAATAGAGGCGCTCTCTATTTAAACTACTGCTCCAGAATAGTGCCATATTTCATCGGGGAAACAGTTGGGGAGCTAACTAAGACTGTTAGTTAGGATTCTAGTTTTGATTCAGGTTTTGATCTGGCCCTGTTTGTTAACCCTGGGGTAAAGAATAAGTAGATAAGGGACTGCATGCTGTGTTATTAACCTAACAAGTACATTCTAATATTTAAAAAGTATTCCTTGATATACATTTCTGGTTCCCTTTTTCTTGTGTCTGTTACTAATCTGTGACATGTAGCTTTTACAGCAAAGGCTCTTCAAGCAGGCACATTTCTTTTTCCTTCATTCCTGCCTACTGAACAACAGCCAGAGGCAATACCACCCAGAAACGAAGTTGTTATTTTAGAATCATACCAAGTTGCATCCTGATTTACACTGGGAAAAGGGACTAATATTTATTGAGGACTTTAATGTTGCTATATAATTTCCACAGATGCAAAAAAGATTAATTGTGATCCTCTTTTTGCTTATATTAGAAAAATTATGAAATTACTAATGTAAGCAGAGAGAACTCCTCTTTTTTTTGCATCTGTGGAAATGTAGGGGTTTACAATACCTATAATTCAGTGGAAGAACGCATGTTTTACATGCAGAAAGAAAGTCCATCCATGGTGTCTCCAGAAGATGCTGGGAAATATTTTTGCAGTTCAGGGTGAACAGAACAGACAATACTAGCTAAGCGGACAAATGCACTACCTTGTATAAAGTAGATTTTTATAGTCATGATCTTAGATTTTCCAATCTTTCCTCTAGTGAATGTTCAGAGTGAATGTTAACACTTTTACAGCCAAAATGGCACAATCTACAATTCCATGCTCAAAGAAGAAGTAGAAGATTTCACAGAAGTAAAATACAAAAAATATTGATGGGGAAAGGGTTAAAGCTTCCTTCCAGCTAAGATGGTAGCTTCAATGAAAACTTTATTTCCATAAATAGTAGCAGCCGGGTGGTGCAGAATTTTCTATTGGAGAATTAGAGTTGGGGGGGGGACTCTTCCCTATCCATAAGAAGGGATGCTGTCCGTTAATTGTAATGAAGAGAGATAAGACTATACAGCAATTATAAAGAACCAGCCAAGAGAAAAATGGTTCCAAAAATGGAAGAAAGTACTCAAATATGTATAATGTGTACAGAAAACCAACAGCATAGCCTGGAAAACAATGGATGAAGCCAAGGATTTTTATTGTAGCCAGAATATGCACCACTTCTCAAATAAAATTACAGCTTTCTGATTTCATTTTTAGTGTGAAGCATTAAAAACATCTATTAATGCATTAGGAGTCCCTGTTTCATTGAAGTTTTGAAAACTCCAGGTATAAAAAGGGTAACTTCTTACTGCCTTGCAGTGTAGTTTCTGCTAATACTATTCAAGCTCTGTACAGTTTACAGAGCTGTGCAGCATGTGGTTTGCAAAAGGTGCTTCAGAGCACATGTGTGTCTCTGTCTACAATAGCTTAAATGTCCTGCCAAAAGGTGCACCTGGTTTAAAATGCTGCAGGTAGGTGCTACCTTCAATTCCCAAATACCGTTTTGAGATTAAATCTGAAGCACTGCACAGCCAATCATCCATAACCTCAGACACATTTACTTCAGAGTAAATCCCACTTGAATTAACTGAAGGTCATATCTGAGTCATATAGAACAATATTAACGGACTACTATTGCCAACTGGCCAAAATGGAACGGTATGCAACCACTTACATCCTCACTGCATGTCAACATTAGGGCTAAGGCTGATCTAGGTTCTCCGAGAAATAAATCTGCTCTGTTTTGCAAGTTGAAATAAAGATCAGTCTCCTTATAATGTCCTCCCCAGACTTCTTTCAAGCCAACCTACTTGCAGAACTTCATGCTGCATTGATTAGAAACTGTGGCAGAATAACCTTTAGAATGCCTGAAGGTAAATAATAATACCTCCCAATTGGTCATAATGTGAACAATCACGTATCTAGCATTCTGCATGATTATTCACATTATGTTGCATTAAAAATACAAAGATGTACTTGCCATTTTCCTAAATAATCCTCTCTTCTCAGGATAGCTGATGAAATAGTGCTGCAAAAAACCAGATTCTGAAGGCAGAAAGAGTGACCACAGCCGTATCTACTCAGAAGTAAGCTCCAAATCCATTTTAGCGGGATTTAGTGCCAGGTAGAGCTGGAGAGAATATCATGTATACTTAATTTAGATGAAATCAATGAGGCTAATCGCTTCATGTTTAGGTATGGACTGACTAAGGAGGTATATTGTAATAAACTAATGTAAAAATTGCTTAGGTCAGATCAGACTGAGGGACAGAAGCCAAACAAATGGCTATGGGGGATGCACTGAATTTATTGCTTGCTGCAGCAACTGTTGGTGACTTAAAAATCTCTCTACGGCTGATCATTATACAAACATACCTGGGAATAAATCCTACTCAACTCACTGGAGTTTAAGTCTCAATAGATATGTACAGGATTGCAGTATAAAATGTTTGGCAACATAATTTGGTTTATTTTAAAGATTTTTATTCTAAAAACTATATTTTTATTATAGTTTTTAAAGATTTTTATTCTAAAAACTATAATTGTTATTATACTTGTTTTTATTCTGTTTTTATGATGTGTTTTTATTGTAAGTTGCTGAGAGTCGCCTTGAATTCGGTGGCATATAAAATTAATTAATAATAATAATAATACTGTATTCATATGAAAGTCCACAAATAGAATCAGAAGTCCTGCCTGAAATTAATTTACTTAAACTAAACCTTGAGAGATGTATACAAAGAAAACCTTCACGGAATTACTGGAAACAAAGAAAAAATATTTCAGGAGATATCTCAAATTTTATTGGATAACTCTGGGAATCCACACTTCTTGTCTAGAGCAACCCATTAAACTTTTTATCAAGTTAAACAATCAGTTGAGAAAATATACTCTTTTGCACAAGTATTTAAATAATAGTCCTCTTCTCTATTTGGCCACTCACCAAAGGTTAGATATGTAGAGCTGTATATAGAGTACTGGAAATTTGAAGATATGGATTTGCTGTTCAACTCTGATCACTTGGTGACCATCCATAGAATCCTATATATATTGACAACGATGTAAGTCAATCTGTGTCTATACATAGATGAGTGTGTATAGAAATTGAGTGTTTACCTAATTGTCACTGTGATTGGAAAACTTACTAAATTGCAGAACACTTTTTTAAAAAAAACAACAGACAATTCATACACTCCCCAAACATTCTGGCTTTCAAGCTTAATGCTCATTATTTCCTCTAGCAGCAATATGAGACAGTTGCACACCAAAAAG
Organism: Acrochordus granulatus; assembly: GCA_032468055.1. Taxonomy (NCBI): domain Eukaryota; kingdom Metazoa; phylum Chordata; class Lepidosauria; order Squamata; family Acrochordidae; genus Acrochordus; species Acrochordus granulatus. The sequence goes on along the minus strand of JANHZU010008964.1, from coordinate 265,353 downwards.
ATTATAACCCAAAACCTTCTGAAAACTACCAGATAAGCATCAGCATTTTTAGATAAGTCCAAAGTCTGTACACGTAAAGAAAAGGGTGGGGGCTCTAAAGGGGCTTTAACTATTCCCCAAACAGTCTGCTAAGGAGTAAACATGCCCAATGGGCAAAAGATGCAGTTTGCTGGGTGCAGGTATCTTGAACTTTGTAGTAGGATGGTGAGCTAGGAGCCTAAACGGAACAATACTTATTGCAACATTTAACACACATCTCTCTTATTATGTTTCTTTATTTTTATCTCCTTCTTATCCCTTCTACTACAAAGTCTATCAGATTCTCATGACACTTAAAAAAAAACTTCCCTCCCTTCTCCATTTCCTTCCTGCTTACATGTCAAAGATTGTGGTTAGGTTAAGCTCAACCCTTGGTGTTTTCACTGCAAACAGTCCCTTTATATACATTTATAGAGTTCAGCTTCAAATGACTAGCGACTATATTACTCACCCAAACATGTGTTTTGCACCTAATCGTCCTTGCCTTATGACTAATCTTGTGTGCTTGTATTTATCAAATGCACTGAAACAAATTATTCTGAGACCATTCACAGTATTTTGATAGTATCACTTCCAAGAAGCTTCACAGCACACATCAAATTTCCCATTCCTGCTAGTTTGTATTATACAGAGGAAAAAACGGAAACCTGCATTTCAAATCACCTTTTTTTCTTCCAATCCAGTCTAAATAGTTCAATAAACCTCATATTACAAAATTCCAACTGCTTCTATCTAAACATGCAAAATTGGACTTAGATTGATTTAAAAAAATCATTTCAGATTATCCATAGAAAATAAATTTGCAGCAGCTTTGTTAAAATAGGTGCGGGAGGAGCCCACAGAGGTTGCCATATATGTATGAATGTTTGGATATTGAGATAAGTAAGCTCAACCAGCAGAACTCGCCCACCTACGCAATATATAAAGTAGTCAAGCATCCTTAAGTTGCCAAGAACTGGCTTAATAATCCTCCTCTGCTCCATAAACTGGAACAACATCTCCTATGATGAAAATAAGTCTTTTCCACATTCCAATGAATTCTAAGACTCCAGGCCATCTACTGATATTTCTCAACAGATTTCTGCATCTCTCATTTTGCTTGCCTGAGTAAGTAGGAGTTTCTAGCCCACCTTGGCTGATCAGAAAACTAAGCAGGATTGAACCTAATTAATACTTGGATATTAGACCACAAAGAAACCCTAGAGCTCTAGGCTGGAAAAAAAAAAATCTCAAAAGAAGCAATTGCAAACACCTTCTGTATTGCTGCTAAGAAAACCACACCAAGCACCTCAGTGAAGTCACCAGGATTTGAGTTTGGCTCCAATTATTTTAAATAATCTCTCTTGCTCTCAGCAAAAACTGACAGGCAATGAGGCTGAATGCGTTTTGGTCCAAATGGTCCCAAGACATTTTCCAAATACATACAGTACATCAGTGAGTTTATTATTGGGGAAGTGCTGAGGTATTCCCCTTAATTGGAGCAGCATGTACAGTCACTTTCTCCTCGGAGATGCTGAAACATTACTTTTATGTCAGAGACTCCACAAAAGAAGATTCTGAAGCACTTGAAGTAGTCATTGTGCCTCTGCCTACAGTTTGCCTGCCCAGAATCAGTTTATCTTCAAGACTGGGTGGTTTCAGTGTCTTCAAAAGACTGGCATGCCTTTGCTCAAAATGCATAGCAATCCCTTGAAGCTCGCAGGGTATTGGTTTGCAATCTGCACAATGATCTTCCCCTTCAGAAACAAAGCCAAGGCTGCCAGCGCATTCCTAAGCCTGATCAGATGAGGGGATTACCACTTATCTATTGCTGAAGGACCTCTCCTCCACCATGCAAAGATGACCTGCCTGTATTCCTTACATCTTGAATGGATTCAATTTCAGTCTTCTTAACCTCATCTACCTGAGCAAACTGTGACTGAGAACCAAGGTAAGTTGGACATCATGAACATACTATGAGCACCAAATCCCAAAGCTCCAGTTGTTATCCTTCAAGACCCAGGGGTAAAAATCTGCATTTTCACAAGCATGAGAAGATGACAATTTTTGAAATAGTTCTTTCCTTGCATCCACATCATTCCTTGAACATCTGTCAGTTTCTAAAGAGTCTGTTAAAACAATTTTGAAATCTATGATTTTCATCAATCTTGGAACAGAGCTATCTTGGAACCCTACACTCTACCCTTGAAATGAAGGCCAACCACCTCTAATTATGCAAAATATAACTATACAGCACAGCAATAATAATTTGAATCAACAGATTATTTTGAAGCGTCTATTGTATAATGAAGATCCCAGCTGAGAAATATTTATTCAATGTGTAATCTATGGTTCTAGTTGCACTGGCAGAGAAATGTCTGCAGACCAAGAAATGTTCCACGACTACTTAAAACAGGAATTTATGGGTAGATGGGCTCTCATTTGCAATGTTATTCCAGCATATAAACTCCACCTGATCTAATATGTATACCAAAGTAACATGAATTTTGCCTTCAAAATATTTTATTCCTTTAATGTTTTTCCTGAAGACTAAAATCTGTGAGAGCATATTACAGAAGCTGTAAGAAATTAATAGTAATACTAGTAGTAATACTACATAAAATATAGTTATAGATATGCCAAAGGAAATTGCTTAATATATCCAATTCCTCTGGCTATTTCCTGTAGTTAGTGCCAATATAAACAAGGCTAGGATGGTTCATAATGGGACAGGTAGCAAGATATGCAGGGGAACTTTGATGTTTCAAAAATAAAAATAATTTTTTTAAAGACACCCCTCAAATCTCCCCAGGGTCAAGCTCACAAAACAGTCCAATGGGGGCAAAGTGAGCTTAAAAAAATGTAAAGGTTTCCCCTTTCAGTCATGTCCAATTCTAGGGAGCAGTGCTCATCTCCGATTCAAAGCTGAGGAAGTATTGCCTGAAGATGCTTCCATGGTCATGTGGCTGGCATGACTATGTGCCAAGGCACACGGAACACTGTTACCTTTCCATCAATTTAGGCAGTACCTGTTTATCTACTTGAGTTTTACATGCTTTCTGATTGCTTGGTTGGCAGGAGCTGGGGTGAATAACAGGGGCTCACCCCTTTATGCGGTGCCTCGGTCTTGAACTCGGGCTGCCAATCTTCCAGTCGACAAGCCCAGAATCTTCACCGCTAGCTTAGCAGCCATCTCAAGTGAAATATTGGAAAAATGGTGCTAGAGGAAGGAGAATGGTGTGTTAACCTTGGGCTGATAAGACTAGAACTCTGGAAAGGAACATTCCCATTCAAAATGAGGATACAACACATTTTGTCACATTGTTTAACATTACTCATGCCTGCAGTATACACTGTGATGATTATTAACGAGGGGTAAATATATTTTAGGATTGAAAGAAGAAAACTTGGATTGGTTTAAAACTAAAATTTTATTGACTAATGGATTCTGTTTTTAATGTCCATCAGCAACATCTTTCAGAATTATGGCCATGGTATTCCTAGCTTCTGAGGAAGCTAAATGCCTGCTTTTGTTTAATTCTCAATAATGAAGGGTAATCCAGAGACTCTGACAGGTCAGATTCTGCTTATGATCCTTCTTAATAGGAATTTTTTATATGGTGCATTTTTTTGCTTTTATTTATTGTTCTGACTGCTTTTTGTTTGCTGTCTAAAGCCACTTTTGGTGAGGGGGGCAGCTAATATATGGATACTTCCGATAAATGGAAAATAAGAATAATCTGCACTGATTGGAAATTGGGTAGAGATAATTGTTCAGCCTCCAGATGACTTAGACTGCTGTTGTCAGAGGCTGAACAACAAATGAAGCAACATTGGGAGGGTTCTTTAGGAAGCTGTTTCCACTGGAATAGAGACTTTCCAGGCCAGGAACATCAAAGATCAGGCTCCTTCTTAGTTGGTCATTCCTCCTCTAGAGATAGGGCATTACAGGATCAAAAGCTGCCTCTTGAACGCCCCCCACCCGCCATCATGGAGTTTTGCCTGGCTTGTTGGAGAAAGAGAAATACAAACACCTACTCCCTGGGTCTGACTTTTTGCACTTAAGTATTCGTATTTGCCTCTTCATGCATGGATATGAATATGGCCTTCAACCCACTACTTGGTACTCATTGTAGTTTTTTTTTGGGGGGGAAACAAAGGCTCACCCTCTTGCCAAAATGTGCTTAAACAGTAGAGGGGCTTTAGTGCAGCTTCCTCTGAGCCCCTCCCCTACCTCATGACTACTAAGCCATTTTCTTGAATAATAACTTCACCAGAATTTCATTATGATTTAGAAGACACATGGATAGAACATAATGAGCCTGCTGTGCACATTTAATATGAAGATACAGAGTGGATAAATCCTGCCAGACCCAGAAGTAAGGAAAAATAGAAGGTTACTTCGTGTTATTTTTTTCAGAAAAATACCACTCTGCCAGTTTTTGCACTGGCTTCTAATGTTATAAATTGTACTGTGCTGTTTGCCAGTGAAATCAGATATTACCCAATTCTTAGGAACAGGGGAATGAGCTCTGCCATTAGGATCTCATTCAAATATTACACGGCATTCCCTCCACCCACTTCCTTTTTTGGAAAAGAAAGACATTTCCTTGCCTTTAAGAACTTGATTAAAAACTTTCAAGAAAAAGAAAGGAAGACCCTCTTTGAAACTGAATCTGGAATAGGACGGAAGCCAACGAACGGGGGCCTATGTCTTTTGGAAAAGGCCACCCACCGAGCCACTGTGGTCATATGACTTCTCTGTCACATCCTGAAGCCATTTCCCGCCTGTGCACAAGTCTGTACTCCCATTTGGAGGACGCCGGGATATACTGGGAACGCACATATGGAAACACTTTCAGTGAATCCGTTTTCATGAAATCCATAATGAGCCAAGTGGCTTCAGATGTGGTAGTGTGCCTCAGATTAGCCAAAGGGGAGTGGGGGAAGGTGGAAACCCACCCTTAAAGTCTTTCTTTCAATTTCATTAATTCCTCTCTGTCTCTGTTTCTCTCTCTCTTTTACACACACACACCCATGTACAAATGACTTGTGGCTATCAAAATACTGGAGCCAAAAATAAATACATCGAGCCCAGAAAGTCTGCCTTCTGTCCTAAAAATAGCAGCATTAATATCAATATATTCTTGTTATAAATCAGGAAGAGCCATTAATGTCCGCAGAACTGTCTGAAATCTTTTAATTAGCCTTTCCTCCCCAGCACAATGCTGAAGAAGGCTTACGTGCAAAATACACGTGTGTAGGTTGGAGGTAGGGCAGGCCTCTTTATTCAACATGTGTGGTCAATAAAAATCATTTCCCAAATTTCACACAAAATGATAGATAGATGGCCATGAGCAGCTTACAAAAACATAATTCATATGGGACCCCTTTAGGTCCCTTTTATTCTTTCAGCCTGTTTATGGTAATTGGGACACATTAAACCAGAGACTCCCAGCTGGAAAACAGCAAAGATCTTGTTCTGCATTGTGACGGTTAAGAGAGACCTCCAAGGGCTATGGCTTACTTTGGTCAGGAGACATCATTTCCAGCCCAAACACTTCTCCCACATTTCTGCCTCTCTCTCTCTTTTTAGCCAAAGCAATCTCAAATGACGGGTTTTGTAGGAGAAGGATGACACTTATCTTTTTATTTGTTCAGCAAAATAACAGCTCAGAGGAGATGGTGATTATAAGAAGGCTGCGGGAGAGAAGTAGGTAAACATTGCTCGCCTTCCATCTCTAATTCTGACTGCAAATCCTGGCTGCTTTGGGAGTTAAAATCAGTGTTAACAGGTAAGAATGGAGCAGCTTAGTGGACATTTAATACTAAGCCATACGATGGCTTGTTTTAGGGTTAGTGTGATATGTAGATTCTGGCTGAAATTTAGTACTGTGTGAGAACATAATCATTTGTTCAAAAAGCCATGGTAAACATGTCATCTCAGTCATATGGCGAATTTCAGTAGGGCATTGTGCAATAATGACACCATGGGATTTGCCAGTTCTCCTCATACAATACCGTCTAAACTATTGTCTCTTTACTGACTTCCACAAAGGATAACAGTATTTGATCTGATTTAGTTTTCTGTGTGCTTTCATATCTTGTTCCCATAAATTTAGATGTTGCTCACCCATATTTGCATACTTTGTATTAATTAACACTATATTCACACTCAAAAACTATCAGAACCTAGATTATAATCATCATTAGTATGTTTTCCTAATACATGATCCAAGGTAAGCTCGCATATCTAAGTGGCTGACAATATGGTTCTTGGAGAGAAGTATGAAAAACAATATGTTTAATCGTGACTCTAAATGGAGTATTTACCTTGAGAATGCTTCTGTGAGACCAGTTTTTTACCTACTGTAAATAACCAAGACGCATAAAATAATTATTTTCATTTCAAGTTTGATTTTCAGTCATCTGTCCTCAAGAAAACAATTTCCCAGTTCAACAGTAGATGTAATAGAATTGCTATTGTTTTGTGGAATGCCACATTGTGGATATAAAGTACATACGATGACATGGGAATAAGCAGTGGGATTTTTCTAATTTTATAGAAAATTTAAACATGATTTTAGTGCTCCTTCCTACACCCACACAAACAGTGCAGTCTTTCTATCTGACATTTTGCTGCCTCTGTTATCTTTCAGCAATAATTTTTTCATATGAAAACATTTTATATTTTGGACACTATATAAGGAATCCAAGCAGAAAAGAAGGGTAAAGAATTTTTTCTACTCTAGAAAGTGAAAGCCAAACCATTATTAGTTATTATATAATTAATGGTTATATACTGTAATAACAATGAAAATGCTGAAAACATGCAGCTACCCCTATAGGTAAGCAAACATTATGCTGCATTAATATGATTTAGACTTGGTTTGAAGCTAAGGGAGAGGCGGATGTAATCCTGCTATCTCCTATTCCAGGGTAGCAATATATTTTTCATTCAGTCATAAGGGTGTGCACAGAAAACAAGAATCAGCCAGTCAATGCTGTTAGCAGCCTTTGATGGCCCTTCACCCACAATTAAAAATAAATAGCATATTAGGATCTAGAGCAGCAAAGAAGCCACTCCAGCAAGGGCTTCTGCCAATTACAACTAATCTTAGTTTAGGCTGGGTTTCTATTATATGTCCCATACTAATAGCAAAATGAGTATTAAAAAGCATAGATGATATAGAACAATAAAATGGTTGGGAAAGAATGGTAGCACAAACAAACCAAAGCAAACTAGCACCCAAGGAAAATCCACCGAAATGAACTATCTTCACGTATGCTGCTGGCATACAGTGGAGGTTTTATGAAGGTGCTTGCTCTGTTGGATGCCTTTACTACAAAAGGCTTAATTTCAAGGTGAATCTTCTTTCCCTTTACTTAGCAAGTTTGATCATATTCTTAAGGAACAAGGATATTTTTAATCTTCAGAAAAAAGTGGGTGGAATGAGCAGAAGTAGTATTTCCTTGTTTCTGTAAAATGGGTAGCATTTGATTTCACTGAAAATAAGTCAGAATATATAAGAACACACACCAGAAATGCAGAAGAGCTGCATTTAGTTAGTTAGATGCTTCTAACTAAGGTGCAGCACTACAACTTATCCTGGATATTATAGGACATCTGCTCTGAATCTTTACAATACTAAACCACCAAAGGCCAAAGTGAGATTCTGAATTGTGTTGCTGTTTTACCAGCAATGTACAAATATGTGAATTCAGATTCCTAATACATTTTCAAGTATTTTGATGAGGGACTGCAAAATCTATTACAATCATGCTACTTAAAGCACTGAATATATATATATATAAACCCTGCTAAATTATGATATAACTGCTTAAAGATGGTCAATGACTGAAATAAGAAGCTTTAACTAACATATTCATCAATCATGACAATTCTCCAGTTTTGTGCAGACAGAAAGACAATTGGTATCACAAAAAAATAATGAGAAAATAATGAGAAAGAAATCTTTATGGGGAAAGGTAGAAATCTAAAATGCCCTTCTCCTCCATTTGAAAATGCTCACAGAAATCTCTCTGCCAAAATTGAAGAGGAAGGTGAGACACAATTCTGACACTTCTAATTGATCCAGGTTCTTTGAAAGTGTAGCCCAGGTTTTGAGTAGGATCATTATATTATCATGATGCCCATAAAATATTGCAGTGAGGCTAAAAGGTTTAGAAGTGGGCAATGAAGTAATCATGTGAATGCTGCAATTATTTCTGTCAGGATATCTGATAGATGTACATAAATCACACATTACAATACTTGTAATGATATTATCATATCCCAGAAGACATTCTATGAATTTGAATGTGGCCACTACATGTAGTGCTTGCCCATCAAAACGAGTGAGAACCTATGGATCTCTTTGGAGGACAAAAGAAATATTAGACAATCGGCACCTCATGAGAGAGAGAGGATGATATTAGAAGTATTAGACAAAGCAACAAGTAAAAGGCTGAAGATTAGGTTATGTTTTCGAAAACTCATGTTAAAATTATATTTTCTTTCTGATATTATTACAATAATAGAGGAGCTCTTAACACGTTATGATCGGAGCAGATAAAGAGGACAATTTTTAGCAAGATTATGAAGAGAGTGGAATTTATAATGAATTTGGATACCAAAAGGCACATGGGGAAAAAGAGATACAGTGCAACATCAGAACAGTTTCATGTAACACTCTTCCTACTCCCTTCTCTACCCCCCCCAAATCAGAACTGGTGCAAATATGACTAGCTATGAGACCAATAAATTGCACATGAGTCCAGAAAAGAAATAGTAACAGCTGCACTGGAGTCTTAATAACACAAAGACAAAAATAATGAACTATATACCAAAGCTCATAAAGTCTGAAGTCTCATCACACTATGGTACTTTTCTTCTCCTTCTTTTCTCTTTGTAGGAGATTTCTGACAATATATGAAGGTTAAAAAAGAACTGTCTTTCTTATTTTCCCAGTAAAAAATATTTCTGCTGATGGAAATGTTTTACTAGATTCTGTTTCAAAACACTAATCAATAAAGGAAGCAATGTATTGTCAACAGTAAGTAAGCAGAAGCGTTGTGCTAGGAATCTTGGCAGGAAATGTCATCTATTTCTTTGTTCAAGTTCACTTCAGATTATGGGGAAGTTTCCAAAATGATATAGCAGCCACTAACATTAAAAAAATATAAGATAACATTAGACAAAAAGAATTAAAGAACACCAGAATAAATATGGTAATTGAAACCAAGGAATGAATTGGCTAAGCAACTGGGAAAATATACAAAGAAAGAAAAAGGGCCTTAGTGATAATCATTAACAGCAACACAAAGAGAGCAATTGGAAAGGGAAGAGAAAAATCCAACATTTTATAAGTAATGAAGAGAGTGATTGATCATGCTGAATAGTATAGTAACATGAAGAAGACAAAGAATAAGCTATTTTTAATATTAATTATTCCAAAGGAATATGAAACTTAACAAATAAAAATGAGGAACCTGGAAAAAGAAGGAAGCAGATGTAAATACAAGCTGGTATCTAAGCAATTAGCCAATAAGCATTTGAACTTCTAAAGAAGTGCAGAATTTTTTTTTTAAAAAATGCTTTTAAGATGCTCAGGAATATACATAGAAAACCTGAAAATAGTCTGAGTATCAATTTAAGCTTGTATATACTATATGTGCTATTGATAGGAAAATAAGAAAGCTGAGGAGGTCTGATTTTATTGCCATTTGAATACAGAATTGTTTCATTAGATATTGTGAGAATTATATTCCACGAAGTGGATCTAAGTTCATAAAATGTTAATTTCATTTCACAAATGCTGATCTAACTTTCAGTAGAATTATCAGAAGATTTTGCAAAGGAAATAATGGAATTCTCACAAACTCAGTGAGTGACAAGAAGAAACAGTAATGCAAAAGCCTCACATAACAGACTTTTGAAAGTCTGATATAAGGGAAAGAAATAAGGTTCTAGTACTGGTTATTGGAATTTAAGAATGTAAGTAGGATGCAGAATGCAGGCTATGTAAAACTGAGCTTTTATCTTCATTGATGCAATAATAATCCAAAGAAGATCAGTTATTTCTTCTTGCTTTTTAGTTTTCTTGGGAAGAAGGCAGTGGAAATCCACTTCTGAAAATCTTTCCAGACAGTTGCTAGTGGTCAACATTGACTTGAAGGTATGTGCTCACACACACACACATATACAGACTTCCAATGTTATAATTGATTTTAGTACACTATAGTTATTCTATGACCTCTTCTTTGCCCAGATATGGGATATATAATGCTACTCTTTCTATTACTTCTATGATCCAGTTCCAGGAACTGCAGTAAGAAAGCAATAAAGACTAAAGCCATCTTGGTAACTCCATAGATATACCTATGTGGTTTTCCTCCCAACAAGATGGTAAGAATTTACCACTGCCATATTCTGTGGTTCAATACCTCCCTCTCCCCTCACACACATATTTCACAGCCTACTGTAAAATTTGCATCACTCCTTGGAGGTACTTTCATCCAAATATTAACCAGGTTTGACTCTGCTTAGCTTTCAGAGCAAGAAAAGGTTGGTGATGTGACACTATATTTTTTATTTCAAAGTACTTGAAATAGATTATGTCCTCTTTCTTTGTTGGTGTTTTTTCCCCTCATTTTAAGCAGTAGTTTTATACAGAACAAAACAAGAGTAAGAGCTATGGCCAACTGCGTCCATCTATTGATGGTATGACATCCATAAGAGTAACGAATTCCCCCTTTGGGTCTCCCCATTAAAACAATTATTCAGGATAGGAGAATCTCCTGAATAGATCTGGGGCACAAGAAGGCACATGACAATAAATATAGACCCAAATATCAAATGTTGATACATTTCTACGTTTGAATATTTTGTTCTCCCGCACACTAGTACAAAACTGCTTTGGAAGCATGAGGGGAAGTAAATATGAAGAAATCTGGGTTGTTCTTATTCACATCTATTTTCAAGTTTTTCCAGTTTAGACTCAGAACTGAAACAGTCTCAAAATGTATGAACTGAATTTCAGAGTTACATTTTGTAATGTATATAATAATTTCTACAGACTGACTGAATAAATGAATTCAGGTAAAACAGTTAATTTAAAATGTATGAATTCAATTGCAAGACAAACTGCTTTCATGTGTCTATCATCCATTATTGTTTATATTAATATATAATTTATATTGTTCCATATTTATATTGTTTTATATTAATATTATATATCACTTTCTGCCAAACATTAACTGCTATTGCATGTCAACTGTCATATCTTTTTAATATTTACCACTACAATATTTTTACTATCAAACACTATTAATTATGCATGTCAGATAACATATATTCATCAATGTATTTAGCTACTATCTGATGTTCATTCCAAACCCCATCTAATTTTCCAAATATTATCAAACAGTAGCTTTGAATGCTCTTACAAGACAATAGTTTAGACAGCTTGTTATTGCTTTTGTAAAATCTTAGAATACTTTACCAAAAACTCATGCTGAATATTGAGTAATTGCCAAATATTGAACAAATATTTGTGTGCCCAGAAAATATTTTGAGAATGTTATCACAGTCATTAGAAAGGAATTTTTGAGACATGGATGCATTTACACTATTTCTTAGGTACATGTAAAATTATACAAATGCCTCATGTACACCAAAGAATCCATCATATGTCATGCCAAAGGATGGCCCAACAAATGGAACAGATTCAAGGTGCAAAGACCTAAAGTATGTTGCTTGGGCTGGTTTGGTTAATCTATTAAAATAATGGCTTAGTGTAATAGGCATGTGCTTGTGGGCTCCCTGCTCATTTTCCAGCCAAAGTTCAGAAAACTTCCCTTTGATTTAGACGTTTTTCCTTTACTGCCTTTTGTAGAGTCACTCAATCCCAGACAAACAGGATTAGCTCTAACTATGATCAAACGGTCATAAGCCAGCTTCAAACCATAATTTCAAAAGGTTTTTTGTTTTAGTATAATTAAGATTAATCAAGTGCTAGGGTTTTGCTGACATGCCTGATTACAGTTAATATAACACAGAAGCAAAAGCTTCTGATCTCCTCCGAGTTACATCAGGAGAGAGCGCGAGCGGGCGGTGGGTGCTGTACGCCTGACGGAAGACTAGGCTTGCTCTTGGAATAATGAGCCGAGGTGTAGCGTTACGTTCAAATGTATTACCTTTGATCCTGACCTGGACTATGTGACATAACTGAAGAAAGCTGAAACTAGATTTTTCTTCTTTTTAGACCCGATTCTCAAACTGCCCACTCTTACCAATTATCCAAATGAAAAATGGAATTCCAGCAAGAGTCCTCCGAACCCCATTTCTGTGGCCCTCCCACGTTGAACCTCTTATTGATTTTTGTCTCAGAAACTGGGGTGGTAAGTTTTGTTCCTTTTATATGTTTGGAATCAGACTTTTTGTTCTTCCCATTAAGAATTAGCATGTTGTTTACCCAAATGACAAAAAGACCAGTTAGGAATAAATCATTACCAAAGCAGTTCAGACTGTGAGGCCTTATTCTAGTTTAAGTTAATATAATTTTAATGAGCACTTCAGAAAAAGGATATGGTGCTTATGGAAAATGTCTCTAATTAATATCAGACTTCAAATTAGGAATAACAAAAAAGGCAGTGTCATTTGGTCTCAAGCTGGAACTCAAGTCTATTTTGGCATCATTACTGTTAACAGCTAGTTCTGAAAACAGATGCAAATCCTGATATATGTCATAAATATAAAACATATTGCACAAAAGAGCTCAGATAAAACGTATCTATATACTCACACATTGATTGCAGTGTGCTATTTCCTGTGCCAGCAACAAATATATTCCATTCCAGAAAGTTTCACCATTTTTTCCCCTTTGGTTAACTTTTTAAAAATAGACTGGCCAAGAATGCACAGATTATTTTTTTCTGTCATTAGTTTTTCCTGCTTACCTTCCTATATATACATCCAGATTATCTATCTAGAGATCCTGAATATACATGTAAAGCTTGCATAGCACACATCAGAGAGAGCAATTCTACTTTGAACAATGTTAGATGCCATCCCAATCTCCTTGCCTTTCCTCTTTACTTTGAATTAAAAAACAAAGATAATTATGCAAAGAATTAAAGTGAATGTATAGTTAGTTGTTGCTGAGTTCGATTTTTGTAAGAAAATGAAAACGTGGAGAAATACCAAACTGATTTCAAGAATATTAACCAATATATAGTCCAACAGAAAGTAGGAGAATTGTACAGTGAGCAAATTCTGCTCCTGAATATCTGCCTGGTTATGATAATGTCTACTAGGGCTATGCACATCCTTTGAGAGAGGTGCTTCAGAGTCCATAGGAGCTGGGGGGAAACATGAAGCAAAGTGTTGATGCAGCCATGTGCAGCCATATGAGTCAGTAAAAAGATGTGGCTGCTTTAATAATTCAACAAAAGGCACTTTGTTAAGTGCTTCTATTTCAGAAGATTTGTATAACCCTAGTTTTTGCATTAAAGGGGCCAAATTTCGATTGTACCAAAACAGATAACCACACTATCTTAATATCTACCTTCCTAGGTAGATATTACAATAAGGAATTTAGGAAAAGAAATGTTTCTTTTCATGTTTCCCTTCCATGTTTCCCTATCCAGATGCCAGCAAACTACAGAAATGAATTTCATATCATAACAATATCAGCTAAATTCCAGGAGATCTATTGTTGTGGAGCCTGTTACAAAAACTGTTTTCAGTGCTTTCTGTTTGAAAAGCGTAATATGGGACTATAACATGAACATTCACCAGGAAAAAATACATTTTGAATATTAATCAAAATCCTTGTAAGTTTGTCAAATTGATAAGTGTAAGTTAATGAATCTGAAGCTTTGATTATTGTCCCCTACTGAAACTAATCACTTCCAAAACATTTGCATTTTAGCTAGTCTTTTTATAGGGCCATTATCATAAGGATTTTTGTCTGTTCATGTGCATTAGACAAAATTAAATTCAGTTAAATTTAACAATCATTGTACAACTAGCACACACTTACTGTTGGTAAGCACTAACTTTGGGTGACATTCTGGCTCCACGAAAATCAACTGCAGAACTTCCATTGATTTTATAGGGACATTATTTCTCTCTGTTTCAATGTTTATTGGAATGGATTCCATTATCTTCCATAAACTTCCTCCTTGACACATATACAAGGGCTCTAATTGTCCACATGCATCTATAAGTTCATAATTTGTTCTTTCTCCCCGAGCCTCACATATGGAGGAGGGAGAACAGAGAGAAGGCAGCAAAAATAAAAATTATATGAAGTACACACTATGGTTGCCAGATGACATCTTTAATCCTCCTGCCTCATTTAGGAACATCACAATCCAACCTAACAAAATGGATCTATCTTCTCATAGAATATTAATTCACAGCTCTTTTTAGTTTAAACAACCCATCTTTTGGTAAAGTTTCATCTTCACAATATGTAACTTTCTCTTTATATGGTGTGCATATTTGCATTTTACTTTTTATTTACTTATTTATAAGATTTATAAATCTCCTCACTCCAGAGGGTATACAAGAAGTATATAACACCAAAACAGAATACAAATACTTTAGTTAAACAAACAATATGGACAATAAAAATGGTACAAAAAAGCTTAATCACAAAAAAGCCAATTTAACTGCAGACAGGTCATTCTTGTCCCCTAGGTAAGCAAGCAGTTACTGGGTACCTCTACCTCCGTTCTTTTCCTGTTATACCTTCTGATAAGAGAAAACCTTCAGAAGGTTCTCCCTATTCTTCCAGACAAGTATGCAGAATTTAGCTGAGATAGGTAGTCACAAAGATATCCAATCCCCTAAATGTATATATGTATTAACTAGCACCTTGAACTGTATCTGGAACACGACCAGTAACCCATTCAGCTCCCATAGCAGCAGTCATATATGGAGATTGCACATGGGCAGCTGCATTTGGAAATTTCCAGATAATTTTCAAAGGCAAATCATGTATAGTAAACTACAGTAATCCAGGTGCACAATCACAGAGGCTGAGTAGCTGTCTTCAGGGTGTTCTGTTCTTGGTAAGATTCCAACTGTTGAAGCAGCCAAAGCTGGGCAAAGGCCCTTCTGATGGATCACCAGGAACCATAAGTCTAGGAGTGCCCTCAGATTGTGAGGTTGCTCTTTCAGGGAGACACAGCCCCATCGAGAACCAAAGCTGATGTCAGCCCAGAATCAGCCAGTTTCTGAATCAACAGCTACTCTGTCCTGCCTGTGTTGAATACAGCCTATTTCTCTCCTTTCAGACTCTGACAGCCTCTAGACACTAGGTCAGGATTTCCATCACATCTCCCATTTGGTCTGGTATAGAGATGCGCAGCTAGGTATTACTGGCATATTGATATCCTACTCTGTGCTGGCAGATGATTTTTTCTAGCAGTTAGTATACATGTAAAACAATATAAGGGGAAAAACAAGCCTTGGAGCACCTCACATTAACATGCTTAAGAGTGCAATCTGCAACCACTGACTGTACTCGCTTCCAACCCTTACAGGTGATCCAGGATCAAAAGCTCCTGAAAGCAAGACAAGGATAATTGCATGCCCACCATTCATAGATCACCACAACTCATATTTGAATATGGCATTCATCCCATAACCCAGCTTGAATTGCGCTAAGGTCAAAATAATTGAATTCTTCCAGAACCCTCCACTTTCTTTACAACCTTCCCCCAATAGGGAGGTTGGGCATAAGGCAATAGTTGTCCAATATATATATAACTTCAATTAAAGAGAAAGATTAGACTAAAGACATGGAACTTTAGCTAAGGAACCACCACTCAAACTAATGGGTAATTTCAGCCTGCATGTATTTTATACAGATTATGGGATTTAATACATTAATTGCTCCCAAGACCAGAGCTGATCAAACTCTAAAACTTAGAATGTAACCATTGCAGGTATATGTTTACTCCACCATTCAAAGTTGTACAAGCAAAATACAACAATTTTTAGAATTCTTTTTTATAATAATTTAGTATAAACAAGTACACCCTTAAATATTAATTACAAAAAGAAAGAGAGAAAAAGAGATTCTGCAAAATTTCTATGTATAGCGGGTTAAAAAAAGGACAAGCAAGGATGTTGGATTAGAACAGCTGAACCCTTTGCAATCTAAAGCAAATACCTAAAAATCATGTATGGTTCAATATTAAAATAATGCATTAATTGGACTAAATGGGATAGCAAATCAATACTTCTTTGACACTTCCCCTCTAGGTTGCATGTGCTAATGGAGTGTGGTATTGAGACATGGACTGTCATTCCCACAAAATGATATAACCCTAACCTGACTATTCTGTTTTCTAAAAAGAAAAAGCCCAATCTGAAAAGCATTTACAGCTTCCTATTGTGCCAGTCAATGTCATATAATGTACTTTACTGCAAACATCTTGAATCAAGCAAGTTTGCTAACTCACTTATTAAGTTCAGCTTGCTGAAGTAAGTAGAACCTCAATCTACTTACGTCTAGCAAAGCCATCAGGTTGATCAAGCCAATGGGAAGCAAAATACATTAAATCAAAACCCTTGATCTCTTTCCTGATAAATATTTATAAAATATACCTTCAAAACACAAAACATTTTCTTTCCTATCATTACAATTTTGAAGTTTTTCTGTTTTTCAAGAGGGACAGAGAAGGCATGAAGAACAGAAATTAAGCAATCAACATGAATAACTGCTGCTGAAGCAAAGATGATCAGATAGTGGAGTTCAATTCATAATCTAACACTGATTGTGAGGGAACGAACTGAGTGTGACATGCAGAATATGAATGAGAAATAATTGCCAGAGCTCAAAGAGAGTACTTTCATACACTGGCAATTCTTGGAGAGAAGAACCCAAATATCTGTGATATCTATTGCCCTTTCAAACTCTGTGTTTGCTGTCTGAGACACTAATGTAACCCTAATGTATCTGGACAGTTATAGACTGTTAGAAATGAGGATATATGCCAAGAACATCAGCATGATGAATGTGTGATGGTAAATGGTGAGAGGACTTCTTTAAATTCCTTAACCATAAATGTGGCTAGGTTTCTTAACTGACACTAATAAAGAAAAGCCAGATGAAGACATTAATGTTTAACTCTAATTAATGAATAATCACTATAAACACTGTTTAGAAGAGAAATATGGTTATGAATACATCAGAATTCAAGATTCATGCTGCTTTTTTAAGCATTATGTTTATTGGCTATTGGAAGCATAAGGTCTTTATATTTTGTTTTAACACCAACTTTTAATTTAAATATAGTAGTAAAGACGTTGATCTAGAACACTGTATGACTATGTTTCGTAAAAGATCTTGTCTTTATAAAAGATCTTGTCTTGAAATCTTGTCTCCGTGTTTTTCTTTTTTTTGTAGTTCCTTCGGTCTGGACCCTTCTTGATATAATATTGGGCTCTTTGTGTTTTTCCAATTCTGATAATGGAATTCTTTAACTTTCTTCCTTTCCAACTTTGTTATTCTTTAGCTAAGGCAGTGTATTCCATTTAAATGCTTCCCTGCCCCCATTGCTTCTTTGGAATTATTGAAAATTGAGTTTAGCAAGTGAATCTATCTTTTCTTAAAAGCTATGGACAATGAAGATATTTTCTTCCTCTATCTGGATGAGATGATTTCCATGTTCTTGGGCTCTTTCCCTTCTGAGACACAAATCCTGACAAGCAAGGGCTGCAGGTACCAACCTATCGTTTCCCACAGATATTCACCAGCATCAAAACTGTAAAAATAATTGACTTGATGCTACAGAGATATGGAGATTTGAAGTAAATGAAGATGGTCTAGAATTAAAATCAATTGTATGGGCTCGATTTCAATAATAATAATAACAACAACAAGGTTCCAGAAATTTTGCATTTAAATCTACCCAATATAGATATTAATATCTATAATCTGAAGACAGGCTGAATAAAGATTTTGATTCTTATTGCTCTTTCTTTTGAAATATAAAAATTCCCATCCCTAATATAAAAGAAAAATAAGAGACCAAAAAAATAAAATCCTGTATGACTCCTAGCTATAGTTCAGCCTGTCAATTATACTGAGTGTGTGTGTGTGTCTGTGTGTATGTACACACACACACACACACTATAGATCAAATAGCTATTCACCTGGCTGAGAGAAATACAGGTTCAGGAATGACAAAAACTGCGACTTGTCAACTTGATAGAGAGATAATGAAAGCTGATCTTTATGGTTAACTGTAAATTGTACTTCAGGCAACTAAAAACAAAATACAGAGGATAATAAGCTGAGTTGGAATATAGCAAAAGTATTATTTTACAAAAGAACAAAAAATTAACAAGTTATTATTGGTTTAATCTTCTTACTGTTGGAGCTCAGCATTATTTCTATGAAGATTTCTTTCTTTTTTCATTGCTACTGTCCTCTGCCTGTTCCAACACGGCATTCTGCTCTGAAGTTACCTAACTTATGAGAGGGAACCTGGCTACATAATAAAGTCATTTTCTCTATTAACTTTAAAAGTATAAATAGTCAAGGTATTACAGCTAAGGAGACTTGTGACAGTGATGGGTGGGCAAATTTATGAGAAGGAAACAAAATTTTAAGGAAGAAGAAAAAGAGGAGGAGGAGGAAGAAGAGCTTTTTATAGAAATAAGGTAATTAAAGCGTTCTTAGTATGGAACAGAGCATAGTAAAGCAGTGAAAGACTGAGATTTTCAGGAAATTTTCAGCATTCAAACCACTGTAAAGTGAGGAGGTTACTCTCACAGAGGAACCCCAACACTTTTTGATAACATACATATAAAAACAAATATCATACCTAATAAGTACATACATACTAAGCTGCCTTAGTTTTCCTAGCTTCCCTCTGAGATAACTAGTTTAATTCAAACACAGTCTTTACCTGAGAGCCGTCTGGGCACATCGGTGATGGCAGGAAGCCCTGTGCCTCGTGTGGAGGACAAGGGAGTTGTGGAATGAATGGATGGTGAAGTCATCTGGCTCAAATATGATGGGTAAGACTGGTCATAGGACCATGGAGGGGATGACTGTGCTTGTCTGGGGTCTAAAAACAAACAAAAGAGAAAATAATTTAAAATGAAAAACAGACAGGATCCCTTGGTGGAATCAGAAAGCCTAAGTATGGTACATATAAGATGGGAATGTATGAGAAGTAAGAACTCCAAACTTCTTTCTTTCTTTCTTTCTTTTTCTTTCTTTCTTTTCAGAACTGAGAGGCTGACTCCTGAAAGTTGAAACTAACAGCATTCATGTAAAATTAAGCCCAGTTTGATTTCAATGAGGTTTGCAGAGGACTACAGCTGTAAGATATATCTAATGAAAGACTGATCAAATGCTTTCCAATAGGAAGATTAGCTTCCAGATTAGAATCTGATGAAGGGATAAAGGTTAAACTTAAAATGCATTTGATGTTAAATGCATTTTCTGTGATGAAGAACATCTAGAGAATTCATCAAAGTATAAATAGATCCAGAAGTTAGGAAATCTGATGTTAAGAGCCTTCAAGGACATGGAAATGGAAGAGGAACAGCAGAAATACATCTGGAGATTTGATGATTTTATTCCAGAAGTATGGTTAAAGCTCTCAACTCTTCAGACTTTATTATTCCAAGCTTTATCTGAAAGACCTGATTACTTGTGAAACACATATTAAAATCTGAAGTGCTGGAGATAACAGAAGCCCGACTAGGCTTTCCGCTTCTCCAAACAGAATACCCACACCCCCAATACCAAGAAATATCAAAATAATGCCCCAAAGATGATTCTGGAGAATTCAACAGCATAGTGAATACTGCTCTGCAAGAGTGAATGTAGTCATAATAACTACACTCAATGCAAAATTTTCCATTTGCCTTATGGCAAAACTTTATCACGGGGCAAAATAATATATTAAAAAAGAAGAAAATGTTCCTGTATCGATTCTTTCATTTTCCCATTGAAAATGTGATTATACAAAGAGTTGCTGTGAACATTTAAGTGAAACTCCTGCTATGCTATATATTTAAGTATAGCTTTGTGAGGACAATGTCTCTTCTCTATCACCCCAGAATGCAAACCACAGAATAAGGGATTTAAGCTACAGAAGACCAGATATGAATGAAAAACCTTCCTAACTGCAAGAGCAATGTGGCAGTAGAACCAATACCCAAGGAGAAATGCTTGGGTAAAACAAGGGTCCAGTTTTTTTTTCTTTTTAGTGGGGAGAATGACATTATTTGAGATTGAGAAAATGGATAATTGGATCAAAGAGTTTAAGAACCTCTGATCTAGACCACAAACATCTACACAACCCAAAGCTTTGTAGGTTTTAGGCTGAAGTCCTTTCTGGATTTAACAAAAGATGCCAGAAGCTATGTTTGGAAATATTTATCCAAGTGCTCTGCTTGTTAAAGTGACACAGTGAGAAAAATCCTGTTTTTTTTAGTATTTGCATGGGATTAGGCACTTCAGGGTGACCTGCCAATTCATATGAAAATAACAGTATATTGCTCCTTGATTTCTGACAGTTACTTTGCATCTCAGCCTCACTTTATATAGAACATTTTGATCTGAACCAGATAATTCCCAACTTTCTTTTCCTGACTACAGTACCCAGAGAAATAGGCTGGAAAAGAAGTTCCCTATTTACACCATCAAACAATGTAGGACTGAAAACAAGAATTTATCCTTGACGTTTATGCACCCACGCAAGACAAATTGCTTTCTGCTCCATTTGGGTGGATATTTGAGCAGCAAAGTATCATTTTTTTCTGGAGTATTTCTATTTATGGAATAACTGTATTTTACTGTGATTTTTACCACTATTTTGCAAACAGAGATCCATGTATAATAATTGGCAGAAGAAACTTTTTCTACTGTTCAGGAAATTTCTATAATCATAGGAAAAAACATCTTTCTCTCCCTCTCTATAGGAACATCTTGTAGATTCAGCCTTTTCCTTTCCACTACTCAGACATGATTTGGTTGAAAAAATGTCTAGAACTCTTGAAATGTTATATATTGAAATGGGGAAAAATCTTTCATTATAATTTGGGACGGATTATTCTTTGGTCTTCAGTTTACATTATGACTAACCTTTTTAGAAAGAACTGTTTAGGAACCTAAAAGCACCATTCTGAAAATAAAGGCAGTGTTTCATAAACACAATAATCTTATTTTGTTTGTGATTTAAGGAGTGGATGTACTAACTCTACTTCAGTGATAACTGGCTGCTAATTAAAGATACTGAAATATATCAAAACTGTAATTCATTATGCAGAGAATTATAAAAGATATGAGACTGAATTTGGCTGGAAAAAGTTTTGTTTAACAAAAGCAAGTTGAGTATTCATAGTGATCTAAACGAATGAAATCTGATTTTTTTTATCAATATCCAGATTCAAAACTAGAGTAGGCAACATACAAATGCTAATAACAAATAACAAAAACTGACAAGAACTTAAAATCCAAAACTTTTCTCAATCAATATGCCAGCAAAGCGCACCAAGCTCAGGCCTGACTAAAAATCTATGTGTGAAGCTGCAGGAGCTCCAACTTTAGAGATGATGGTTGATGATTTCTGAAAAAATTCTCACTGTATATTCAGAACTTACTACATGCACCTTTCCAAGAAAAACCACATTATATGCTTATGGTATAACCACCTGCATTAAATTAGAGCTCTCGGCTAGCAAAGATGAGGATAAGGTACGAAAACCAATTATGAAAAAAGGTGACAGAGTTTTTAATATATATTTAAACATTTAAAAGATTTTAGAAAGAAAATAATTATATAAGCTAGAACAGGTTAGACAACAAGTACTTTAAGTGACCAAGATGCATATTTAGGCTGAATTATAAAAATAATTCTGTAAGAATGATTCTGAAGAAAGAGGGGCAGCAATAGCAATAGCTGTCGAGCAAAAAGCAAAAGCATTTGCTTTAGAAATTAGGGTATTTCAGTGGTAAACACTGAACCTGGCCTGAAAATAGAGAGGAGTAATATTTCAGGTCAAACCAAAGATTTCATGATTTTCAGCTTGTTTTCTTTTAATGTAAAACTCTTACTCCAAGCCCAACATATATTTTTAGCTATTTCTTACAGTGAATTACTCTTCCCAGCCTATTAAAAGAAATGTAAGCAAAATGGTAATTTTCTCTATTTTGTGAAATGTATCCAATTATTTTAAACACAGGTCAATAACAAAAAAGCTCTTTTTAGTCTATTTTGAAAAATGAAATATGATAGTGTGAGATATTTCTGGAGTATATACCAAGGTAAAAATGCAAATATGCCTCCTTTTGATTGCTTCCAAAGATTCCGGTTTGAGAATAACTGTTTAGAATTAAAACAAATAATGTCCATATTAGACTTAAATACAAATTGACAATCCATGTCATTCACATTTCCCTGTGTTAATTAACAGATAAAGCAGCACTCTGTCAGCAAGTGTCCTATTACATAATATCTGTTGTAGACCAGTGCATATTGCTAAAACCCTGAATGCCTTTGAGCCTAACCAAGAACAATTTTCAGGAACAATTTTTTGTTGTTGTTGCTAGTCCTGTAATGCAAGACATACTTATTATTTTTAATGGTAGGCCTTTTAAGTTTGTTAGGTGGCAACCCAACTATGTCTAGGTTTCTTCAAGTTGATTTATTTCTCAAATTTATATGCTGCTGATCTTGCAAAGCTACTCTCAGTGGCTTATAGTCACTAAAAAGACAAAAACAATAAATGATAATAATATTATTTTAAAATTAATCAGATTGAGTGGGGGAAGCAAAATGCACATGGGGGAAGGCACGATTCACTTAATCTGCCAAACTCCTCCATCATGACATACCCCCATTGGGGCCCCAAGCCACTTGGCAAAGTCAGGTCTTCAGGCATATATCAGCCATAAACCCAGCAATGCAATTGTTAAGAGGCAAAGAATATACAGGAAATCTCAAAACTATTTAATGAGAAGGACCCTGGTTTTGCTTTAAAACATGCTTTGTTTGGTGGTAGAAATGGAAGGATGCAGAAACAGAAGCAGAATGAAACATAGTAACAGACCATTCATCCATCCACCTTCCCTATGACAATGCCTTTACTCTAAAAGATGGGCAAAAGGGAAGAAATAAACGGAGAGAATCATGAACTCCTAAAGGCAAAAAAAATGGTTTATGGAACTATTTCAGACTGATTACTAATATTATTCTTTCTGCAAGAGTAAGATGAAAAGAGCCACCACTACCCCTTGTCATTCAAAATAAAGCCTGGGAATACAGAGATTGAAAGGGACCAATACTTAGCCAGGAAGGGTGAAACCAACCATTTTTTGCTAAGAGGCCAAAGGTCCCCTGATTTTTTATACTAGGGAAAGCACTGGGTGTGTTGAGAGCATATTATGGGAATTCTCACAAATCAGTTGCTCTGATTGGTATGCCCAGCCACTAAGAAAAAAAACCCCAAAACCTTGCCAGACAGAACAGTGGTTAGACCATGATCCCTGACAACTAGATGTGAATGTCCCTTAAAGGCAGTTAACATTTGTTTCAGAAATATATCTATTATCTATGACCACTTTATGTCATTTCCAGGAGCACTAGCCATATTTCTTAAAAATACTAGCTGCAGGTTTCAGGTAGTAGCTTCAATAATGTTTTAAAGTAGAAAATGTGGATGGAAGTGAGAAAGGAAGGAGGAAAGCATTAGACTAACTTGTAAAACACTTTCTATGAACCCAAATTCAAACTATTTCCCTAAAAGTACATGAAATCTCCCCATCCATAATTAAAAAATAAAGCTTTATTGATATTGAAGAGGTACAGACAGGCTAAGTAAACAAGGGCACAGATAAAAATATTGAGATGTATTTCTGATTGAAATACTTTCAATCAGAAGCAGATATAAAGGACATTAGATTGTAAAATGCAGCACAGAAAAAAATGCCACCAGTGAACAAGTGTAGAGATTAAAACAAGGAGGTTTCATACATTTCCTATGCATAATTAATATGATAAAATCATAATGTACAAAGATCATTTCTTTATAAAAAATCTTTCTGGTAGACCGCTAACCTTAAAAATAAAATATATAAAACAGCTTTTATTGTTACCAAATATTTGTCTCTATTTGTTACCATAATGGAAAGTAGCCAACAAACTAAAATGTACAGTATTTCAATTTTAATGTAGCACAGTAAAGGTTTGTTCTGTTCTCCAGAGACCACCAACTCTTCAAAAACTGTACTCCTGACTATTATTCTTTCTTTAGCCATTCTCACATGTAAAAATTTATAAGGAACTTCTCTATCTTGCAGCAGGACAGGACTGTTACTGATCCCAATATAAAAGACAAATGTTAAAACCATGAAAAGTTGAGCTTTTGGTAAGAAGTTAAAGAAGTGATAGGATTGATCATAAAAGCAGGCACAACTGAGGAAGGAGATTAAAGTCTATAAAGCCAAGTTCTAGATTGGACAGCAGAGGGAGCGTCAAAGCTATCCATGGGAAAAGCACCTCTTTGAACAGGAACCTATCTAGGTGATTTGTTCCTGGATCAGCAAAACAGAGCAGTGCTTTTCCTCGTGTACAGATCACACAGGTGTTCGACAATCAACAATGCTGAAGATGAGAAGATGGCATGTTCCATGAAGGAGATGGAGACTGAGAAATTGTAAAATATTCTTTGTCACTGAAGATCAGATAGCTATGGTGGCTGGAAAGGCCTGCTTTTGTCAAATTAATGTCTTCTTTGCTTAGCCACATTTATTGCATGTCTTGGTGTTTTGACATTTGACTACATTTGACAATGTGGGCTCACCTTGCAAAATGCTTCAGAGGTTTCAGTTATTGCCACCTTTGAAAAGCTGGAAACAGTATTGCTCTTAGCAATTGCTGGAATTCTTTGATTTTGGCCTTTTATTTTCTTCAGTAAGTATAACTTATCTGTACGCAGTTCCTGGATTCCTTGTTAGCTTTCTCAAGTCGTTGATTTCTATCTGATGTCTGAAGCTTGATAGCAAGTTAAGAAAGGTCCTTATTATTTATTTATTTGATGTATATACTGCCTTCAGTCTAGGAGCTCAAGGCAGGATACTTAGCCTTCATCTATAGCACTTTTATTATGGAGCTCATTATTCTGGAAATGGATTTACAATCTTCAATAATTACATTTTGTGATTGCTCGAGATGTACAGTACCTATTTATCTAAGCTTGTGAATGTTCTTAAGTTTTCATTTGTTGACCATTTCTGCCAAGTTCTGCCTTATCACTGGTTAGAGGTGAAAAACGTCTGAGATTTCGAGACAACTGTTTTTCTACTGTGTGTTTCATTTTTATCCATTACCAATTCAGTAATTTATTATGAAGAGTGACATGTACATGTAAGATCTGTTCACTGTCTGGTGACTATTCAATTGTTGGAGCCAACTTGACTAATTGAGACAGAAAGAAGGAAGGGACCTGGGAGAGTTTAGGTACACTAAGGAGCTTTTAAGTGACAATAAGCACACAGTAAAACACTGCATCAGTTCAGAGTTTTTTATTCAGATAGAAGCGAAAGTATCTGCAGCTGCTATTTACTCATTATTTTCTTGTTTTGGTTTGAAAATCTTGGAAAGTTTCTTATCTTCGAGCTATCCTTCCTGAATTTTTGACAGATTCAGAAACAAGTACTCAACAGACTTGAAGTCCTTGTTTTTATTATTTCTATAATCTGTGAGTATAAATAAGCAGCATGAAGACTCTGTATATATTCCAAAGAATAATTGTCTCTACTAATAGAACATTCCAACAGCAAATATACATTTATTTCTGGCCATCTGCTGGTCTTAGCAAACTCATATTGCAAACTCATAATGACGCCCAATCTCTACTTGATTCACAATTAAGTTTAAGCATCTATTATTTCTCTCAGACATTCTTCTAAAATATAAAATTATTATATGCACAAATAAGATTTTCTAATCTGCATATTTTCCATGGGCTGATCGACCAGCTGTTCAGTGTAAATATGCATTAGGAAATAAGAAATACCACAGAAATAAATACAATAAAGAGTATGCATATGTTGAAGTATATTTGCATGACATTATTTTTGAAAACAGTGGAAAGTGATCATTTATTATTGTAATTTGAAATGGGCTTTGATGACCATGAAATGATTTTTGATGACCATGAAAGTGATGATAAGCATACTTTCTACCTCAAAGAGCCTGACAGAGAAAGCAACTCCATCAGCAGACTGAATGCAAATTTAAAGATCACGTCCAAAATACAAACCTGTTCTAATCTAAACTTAAAAAGTTAATGTAACCATAGTATTACCACAATGGCACTAAAACATGAAACTATTTTAACTTTCAGTTATAAGTTCTACAACTTCTTCATGAGATTGCATCATTTTCATTGACCAAAATCTTACACTATTAAAATTCTAATTTTCTCCTATCTCAACAATTTACAACTATATTTTAGAAAAATAACAGGTTAAAAAAGATTCTAAAATATTGCAAAAGTTATCTGCAAAAGTTAAATATGATATTATAGAAACTTTACATGTATAATAGTCACTGGAGAAAGGATGTAGCAAACACACATATTTTGAACTGAGTCTTT
The DNA here is from genome assembly GCA_032468055.1 of Acrochordus granulatus. Classification (NCBI taxonomy): domain Eukaryota; kingdom Metazoa; phylum Chordata; class Lepidosauria; order Squamata; family Acrochordidae; genus Acrochordus; species Acrochordus granulatus. Next base: position 238,694 of record JANHZU010008964.1, on the reverse strand, counting down.
TATATATGTTCTAAATTTCATTTGGATCTCTGATTCCTTAAGAAAAATATCTGCTGGTTAAATGCTTTGTATCTGAATCAAATTTGTAGTGTATTTAATTAAGTATGGTAATCTATGTAAATGCTGCATGCTTTGTATTTCTTTATTGTCCCTTGGATTTAAATCAATGGATATCATAAACAAATTTTATGTGTGCACATGTGCATGCATGCAAGAAAGAGATAGACAGCATACACTAGAGTATATGGAAGAATGTACAAAGCCATAAAGGAGAAAATATAAAATATATGCAGTTGACTCAGAGAATATGATGTATAAATTCTGAAAAGTAAATATAATTCTCTGATAATCAGATGCTGTTTGACTTGGGATTAAATAGTACCAATGCTTATAATGAATTAATGAACAATTGTTGAACATTCCATCAATGCATTTCACAACAAGATCAACCTGTGACTCACTAGCCATAACTGGTTGACTACTAAGATCTTGAAAAAGCCTCTTGGTTTTACTTCCTGTCTGAGAATGCAAAAATTTGGGATTTCTCAGAAACTGTCCAAGCCACAATAATTCTCTGCTGGGCTGCATTCAAGTTTTGCAGGTATGTGAAATATAAATATGCAGGTATATGTGTAATAACATGCATCATAACTTTAGCAATAATCTACATAGAATTAAGTCTCTTTGTTTTCAATGGGCTTTATTCCAAGGATTACGATATAAACATCTAGCTTTCATTCACAACATAAGGTATCAAGTTTCAGGGTTAATTGTGGAATTTTAATGTTAGTATAGAAACTGAGAAACAATGATTCTAGTCTCACTAGTCTAGGCTAAAACCACTAGTTGACCTGACCTTATGCCAGTCACTTTCTTTCATCTTAGGAAGGAGGCAATGGCACATCTCTTCCGAAAAACCTTGCCTTGTAGGGACTTGTCCAGGCAGTCTCCATGATTCAGATACAATTGAACTAGAATAAAACTATAAAGAGGCATTAAGTGCTAAAAATATATCTTTAGATTTATTGTCTTAGAATTGTCCAGTAGTTATTGAAGTGTATATTTTCAAATAAACATTTTAACCAATTTTCATAAATCTCTTCAAAATCCACATGATTCTGGAATATATTATGGGAATGCAATCTTCAGTTACTACTATTCTTCAGTTACTACTATTTCCTTATTCAACTAACTGTGACCTAAAACTTTTTAGAGGAAGATCAGAAGCAATAGGTCAAGTTAGCATTCAAGAAAGGTTGCCTTAGTATAATTTTTTCCATAAGGAACTTCCCAGGGAGCTCCAGATCCTCAGAAAATGGCTTGTAAACTATTGTTCTATTATATACTTTCCATTATATCATACAAAGCATTGATATGTATCAATGTTAAAATTGATATGTATCAATTTTACAAATTGTAAAATTTACTTTTACAAATTGTGCAGAACCATTCCTATACTCATCAGAAAGGATAGTTTCCCCCTGTTCTAGTAAACTAACATGCAAGAATGTATCAAGGTAAGGGTACGATTTTTGGTACGATTTGCCACTAGCATTACAGAGGAGTATAAAACTGTTTTGGGGGGCAAAATGTTTTAACCTGACTGCAGTCAATTTTACTGAAAGTAGTATTCTATTGTACTATGAAGTGAAACATTCCTTATCTCTCCTATACGTAAATTGTATTCAGTGTTTGGTATTTTATTGCATTCAATCTGCTTATATTCCTCTTTTGAGATTACCTCTTCCCCTGAACTTTTAGCAGCGAATATTTTAGAATACTGTGCATGACAAAAAACACAGAACTAAAATACAAACTTTGGAGCATACCAGAAATCATCACTGTCCCAGAAAGGCAATGAGTATTTCATCAGAGAAGAATTCTTCAAAAATACAAATTGCTCTGTTTTGCCAAGTAACATAACCTCTGTCATCAAATTTGGATGGGATTTTTTTATTGCTAGCTGTTCAGCTAGCCTGAATTAATGGGGAATTCCTAGAGTTATTTTTTAAAATATTCAATTAAACACCTACTGTTTACTAGATTTTAAAGTATTGCTGTTGATTTAGAATAAAATGCAGTATGCTACTAATCATAGCCAAGCAGATTTTTTACCAAAAAAATGTGAACAAGAGCAGCTTATGACATTGCAAAAGTTGTAAGACATTAACTCTGTGTGATATAAAACAATCACCACCTCAAGTCAATAAAGAACTTTGTTCTCATTGCTAATACAGTGTTTTTCAATAAATAAATATGTATGCCTACTAAAAATAAACTGGATGCATTCATAGCTAAGCATGTGCAGGAATTTAGACTAGGATGATAAAAATTGCACCTTTGGGCACATTAAATAATTCATAAAGCCTTTTACAAAATCCCTCATCAAAACTTCTGGGAATGTGTGCTGTCATGAGTTAATAGTTGGCTACAAAATACAACCCTAACCATAAGAAGAGGAATTAATTAATTCAAGTTTCACCTTGAAGTAATATATAAAGTGGGTTTCATCACTGATCAGTATTGGAAGAATTCTTTTAAAAATGATTTGAATCAAAGGTTAATATTATCAATGAATCAATAGCATAGTCAAGACTGTCAATGATAAGCTGAAAATTAAATATTGTTTAAGGTAAACAAATGGAAAATAATATATGTGAATACATTAATAGTATAAAGGTAAAGGTATATTAGTAGTATAGAAGCTGGTAATTGCTTGTCAGAAAGGAGATCTTAAGATTCACTGTGAAAAGCTCTATGATTATTACCCTGGTTCACGGCCATGCTAAAAAAAGGTACATTCCATGCCTGAAGGATGGGAATTGCTGGAAGATGTGCAGAAAAGGACTGTCAAAACAGCTAAGGATCTAGAGTAGCTTCCCTGGAAAACTGGGGCTTTTTAATTTCAAGTGAAGATAGCTAAGGGAAGACACGATAGAAGAATTTAAAATCATGGTGTAGAAAATAGGGATGAAGATCACTTTTTCTTCCTTTCTCACTGTTATAATTCAGAGTCATCCTCTATAATTAGATGAAAGGATAGAAAAGGAAGAACTTCTTTCCTCAAGACGAAACTTTGGATTGGATGCCATGAAATGTGGTGAGAAACATCAATTTAGAGTTATACAATGGGACTGGTGAATACACAAAGGAGTGGCCTCTCAATAATCGCCAGTTTGGATGACTATAAACTACCTTACGTTCCTAAATAAGGAAGAAATGGACAGAACAGGCAAAGCTCTAAGGCACATGTAGTAAGTAGAACAGAAGCAACATTTTTAATACAACTCTGAATGGCTGGTTAAACTGAAACTTACTCTAGATGATACTGGAGTATTTTTGATCCACAGAAATACTCCATAGAATAGATTCTAGAAGGATGTCAACCTGTTTTAAATGGGGTGGTATTATCCTGGAAGAAGGTTCATGATTTATAGATGCCCAGTGTTGTTGGGTACACACTTACAGTTCACACTGTATACTTGCAAGGGCTGCACCACTTTCCATGTTGAATTCTAATCAGAATTCAAGGCATTAGTGACCTGAAAGCTTAGAATTCCTTGAAGATCAAAATCTGGTGGAAAAGCACTTCTTGTTTCAACAGCAGTTCATTAGTGTATGAGAAAAAACTTTCCAGGTGACTCTATCTTCACAGTAGAACACAGAACCCTGAGAAAATAAATTTACATCTCCTTTTTATTTACTTCTTTTTGCCTTTTTAATTAGATTGTTATGTATTGTATTATTGGGTTTTTGCTATCCAGGAAGCAAACATTGGAATTGCAGCGTACAAATCTATATCTCTATCCCTCTACATGCATGCACGCACACACAAACATAGACATACTTTTTTAATAAATCGGATGTCCAAGTTATAGCAGCCCTAGTTAAAACTTTTCTGCCCATTACAGAAGGCCATGATGTAGAGTTGTAGGAGAATAATGCTGAAAAAAAAAGGAATGCAGATTCCACCCCTGCACTATAAATGAGTGCCTTACAAATAAGTAATATATGAATAGGGCTACAGTGAAAGTTGATTGCCTGGGGTGCAATCCAGACAGTCTTCAAACTTCTTCAAAGAAAATATGATTCCAGAACTTCAACTGACTAGATCTGCAAATAGATGCAAGTTACATAAAAGGTATTTTTTGGGTAGTTTTAAAACCTATTATGAATAAATAAGCTGTGCAGTGGAGATAATCTGATTTGGCTCTATTCAATAGGCTGGTTATAATTAAATGGAAGACAATGAAAGCTGTTGTTTATCTGCGTGTGAATTTTAAATAACTACTTATTAAGTTTGATTACCTTTACTTAATCAGATTTTTTAGAATTTCTTTACTTTTCGGTGTATAATACTTAAGAAGGAAAAAATCCATTTTGACTGCAAACTGATAAAGGGATATAACTTTCAATGCTAGCTGATCTATAGTTGTGGTTCATAACTGGATGCTGGTAATAATTCATGTGCTAAAGTAATATTTGAGGGCATTCACTCAGCTGTGCAAGCTACCCTAAATAAATACACCCCACTAGAATACTCAAATACATTTATCAATACATGAAAGTGATCCCAAGGATGAACATTTCTTTTCGGATTTTATGATCAGGCCTTTTCATTTTGATTTCAAATCAGAAAGAATAATCTAAAAGGTCCCAGTTATCAATACTACAAAAATAAAAACTATCCCCAGCTGATTTACATTTGCTTATGTTTTTATCTGGCAACATCCTTCTCCAGTTTGAAGCAACAGAAGACCTACAATCAGTGATTACCATGGTCCATACAAGCCCATGGTTCTGTCTCTTACCTGTAATCTGACTCTGTCCTTGTGGATTAAAAGGGCTTGGTGCAGAGTTCAGAGGGGGCCGTGGGCTCTGAGTCGGGACCCCTACTCTCATACTGGAATGAGGAATGCGCCCTAAATCACTGAGACGCTCTGAGAACAAACTAGGTTTAGAGTCATCAAGCTTCTGTCTGTGCCCTGGAAACAGTAAATCATAAAATAAAAGGGTGGTTAGCATAACAAGTACTATTAAAGTGCTTTATTTATTATTGTGAAACCAAAGAAAATTTAGATTCAACCTGCAGCTGTGCAGGGAGTAAAGTATGAAATACTTCACCCGTTACAGCATTGGTACAAGGAAGACACTTGTATTGCTATTCAGGACTACGACAACTCACTGCAGTCTTTACAGCAATTGATAGCAGAGTCATATTACAATTATAACTGATTGTCAAAAAGCAGGAATTTTGTAATATCTAAAGCTTTCCTTGAATCTGCCACTATGGATGCAACCATTATGCACTGAATACGGAGAATTTATAAGAAGCACCAGCCAAAAATGAGGCATGAGAACAACTGGGTGAATTATTCCATAGTGATGGAGATTGACAGAATAAGATTCTGTAGTCCTTACACATCCAGACCTTTTGAAGGAGAAAGACTGTGTACTGTTGAGGGAAAGGTTTTAAAATCTGTCATTTGCTACAGTCAGAAGCATCGGTGTGTTTCAAAATATCAAGATGGGAACTGTAACTGCAGGATTAAAACCGTGCATGTGGCATTGCACGGACACAAGAAAGGAACAAGTCTTTGACTGCATAGTCACAGCTGCCGTCTTGACTTTTTTGCAGCTCATCTCTGCATTGCCCTGAATACAGCTGTTAGTACCCATATTTCCTCTCATTTTATGTTACGGTTTTCTGCTGTTGATTCTCATATTTTCTGTTTCCATATTCGTGTAAGAATGCAGTCATCATCCATGACTTTTCAAAGCTAAGCTCATGGGAGACTTCTTTCATTGCATGTAAGACTCCAGTCTTATCTCTTTCATCCATTACTACATGGTGGGATGCATGTAGTATGTCCCTCTCTGCATTCATTGGCCTCACCGCCTCTACTGATGTTTTCCATGCATATGAAACAACGGAGGTAACTACAAATGCAGTCACCGGGCTAATACCATTTACCAAACTATTTTCTATTTTCTCCTGGATGGGCTAAAATCACATTGTAGGTGCTACTTTTGTTTTTGGAATAGACAGGGAATACTAGAGTAATATCTCAGATTTATAGGTTTTAGAAGTTAAATCAAATGCTAGGGCAGGAATATAAAGATTTCTGCCAATCAGGAACCAATATTGTTGCCTTCTTATCTAACCCTGACTTCTCCCTCTTCGCACCTTTTTTTCTTTCTGACAGAAATCCAACCATTTGTAAATATTCATCATAATCAACTGTAATTGGGTTTTGGGGTGGGGTTGAGGAAGGTTGCCTCTTTGGGTTTTTTTATTGTATTTTGGCAAAAATCAGGTTGTTCCTCCTCATCCTTCATAAAAATCTTATTTTGCTGCATTTGTATTGGCACTCACTACTTGAGATCACTTTTAGAGGTGGTCAAAGATTGTCACTGAACCAAAGATCTAATATGTTCTCAGTGGCCTTGATTCTCCCCATATGCACTGAAGAATGATCTTACAATAGAGTTTTCAGCTACATTCCCTGAATCATCAGTTAAGGAATGCTTGAAATATAAGAAGTCCTCACTTACTGACTGCTTGTTCAGTGGCTGTTCAATTTATGACAACATTGAAAAAGGAGATTTACAACCAGTCCTTGAACTTGTGGCTTTTACAGTGTCCCCACAATCACATGTTTCTGCTTCGGGGTGCTTGGCAACCAGTGCACATTCATGATGGTCACAGTGCCCTGCAGTCACATAATCACAATCTGCGACCTTCACAACCATGTTCCAAAAAGCAACATTAATGGGGAAACTGATCAGAAGTCACACGTTGCACTCATATAACATTACTTTAATGACTATGGGTGATTTGTTTCATGACCACAGCCATGACATCATAAGTCAGGTGTGGTCACCAGATGTTCAATTTTACAACCACATCTCTTAGCAATGGAGTTGTCAATCCCAACTGCAGTCAGTAAGTGAGGACTACCTGCACTACAATATTAGCAAGAGTTACTAATAAAATTGTTAGTACTGCTATATGAAAAATTATTAATTTTAAATAATTTAAAAATGTATTATAAATAGGAAAACTATTATAAATCAATTCACAGATATAATCAAGCATGAGTAATGTTAACTATAATTTTCTGCAACTGCAAGCCCTTTCATTAGGTGGCATTTTGCTAAGAAACTAGATAAAGATGTAGGAAGTAGCAAGGCTGGAGAAAGACTGGTCCAACATCACATCTCACCTGGATGCTAACTCCAGAACTGTAATACAGAAATTTCCAAATGCAGGTACATCAGAAATAAAAAAATATATAAAGGCATCAGAACACTGATCAGTCTCTCATAACTGTCTTTCTTAAGCCTCCTAAATTGAAATTCCTATGTGGATATATATACAATCAATTATTTCTAGCCCACTACATGAATTTCTACTTAATTTGTTAATTTTGCTCTTAATTTATGCTGTTTCTTCATCGGCAAAGCTCTTCTATCTCTAAAATTTTATCTCTAATCAAATTCCCTTCCAACATATTCAGCGCAGACATCTAATGAACTGAACTTCAGTCTCCCAGTAATACCTAGGATCCTTTTTTATTGAAAAAAAACATTATTGACTATTTTTCTGTTCTCTGATCATTATTAGGCTGTTTTTCCTACCTTCCTATTTAAATTCCATTAGCCACTCCATATTTCATATTTTTAAATACTTGAAGATCTATTTTTTAAACAACTGTTGAGTAGCCTAGAATCTATTCCCCAGAATTAGCTGTGCCCCTTTATTCTACAATTAAACATATTACATTACATATGGCTGTCCTGTTCAAAACAATAGGACAAGCTTCCTGCCCATTCTACCATATGCTTTTGAGGGCTAAAGACAGCACAGATTAGAACATATTCCAGTGTGTACCTTTTGGGGTGGGGTTGCTTGGGAAGAAGGGAGGTGGGAAGAGAAGACCTTAGTCTCAGACCACAAACAGCATCTTCACAGATACCACCATTTGGGAATACTATTCAGCTCATTTCTTTAATCACTTATAAAAGATAGGGAGACACAAGTAAGTAAAACCATTGTGAAGTCATTATGCTTTTTCTACAGGAGTACAATATATGGCAAATGCACCTATTTAGCGTTCTACACAAGCATTACCTTCTTTCCTTGCGACATCACCTCTGGCATGTCATCGGTATGTGAGATTCTATGATAAACCTACTGATGCCTGCACTTAACTGCATCCTCTGAATTGCACTGACTCTGTATGTTAACTATTGCTTGAAATTGATGCTTTGTGAAATGACATAGTTTCAGAGTATGTGTTGCTTATATTTCTATTCAGGAAATGTCCCTGTGCAAAAAAATTAAGGCAGGTAATTAACACAGTGTGGAATTAGAAAAAGGCCTTCCTAATAATTCCGATGATTCAAAAAATTAATTTGGCTATTGTATTTTCCAAGTAATTC
>JANHZU010008964.1:177014-194952 GCA_032468055.1 Acrochordus granulatus | reverse complement strand
GTGGAAAAGAGTCCTTGTAGGATGGAGCACTGTTCTACCTGGAGAAAAAGAACTGCTGAAACATCTACCTAAGAGTAGAATACTTCTGATAGCCTGAATATTTCTAGAGTGTATTTCTAGGCCACATAATAGGATGTCAAGAAAATGCATATAATAGAAAAGGAAATGCAACAGATATATAGATTTGTCTTCTCTTAGAAAGCTCAGAATAACAAAACTTTAAATCCAGTGATCAACTCAACTTGGTGGATGTAACTGTTCCGCAATCCAGAGCTCTGCAAAGGGTGGCATAGGAAGCTTCCTCGATGTTAAAAGATCTGCATCACGCAGCATCTTAACATTAAAAAAGTTACTATGGACTTAATTGAATTTAAGTAAATTTTGTATCAGCCAGAAAAAAATTAGAATATTAATATATTAAAAATATAAAAGAAAGAGGACTGATTCTGAAGAGAAATATCTTGATCTACAATTATCCGGCAATAAAGTATGATGCCGAATTAGTATCCATTATTTTTAGCTCCAAAATTCAGTCCAAAAAAAAATGTCTATTTGGATCTGTTGCATACAAAAGAAATCTAATGGACCAGTTTCATTAAAAATCAGCTTGTATCAAGAAAGATTACAGATAAGCTGTACATAACAATAAACTATAAATTAGGGACAAATTTCATATGAAAATAATCTAGAATGTTTATTGTTGTTGTTTTAACTAAAGAATTTGATGGACTAAGTGAATACATAGAATGTCAATAACATTCAGACTTATCTGCATACTCTTTGAGAAACAAAGCCATAAAGTAGATACTCAAAGTGAAGTATAAAGTGATAAAGTGGAAAGACTTCCCCTAGCGAGTAAGACCCGGGGTTGCTGCTACCTGAAAGAAACCAGCTTGCAAAGCCACAAGATAAAACTGTTTCCTGGAGAGAAGGTCAGATTCAAACACCAAAGACTTTCTTACATCTTTGGGACTCAAGCCAAATATAGAGATGTGACTGTGTGGGTATATAGGAAGCTACGCTACATCATTGCAGCTTTCCACTGCATCATGGCTTTGAGAAAAGCAAGCAAGGGCTGGATCCTGGATTTCATGAACATAGCTAAAGAGTTATTTTCCTGTAGACAAGAGTGCATTGCAGTGCCACTAACATATGCAGCATGCCTGTGGCCATATGGAACAAGCCATATTATTACGAGTTAGGACATGATATATGGACTGGACTGATATAACTTGCCTGCTGCAGAAAGCCAAATTCTACTCCAGCACTTACAGAAAAGGAGATTTGCTCAACTGAGGAGAATTTCTCTTTATCCTGCTGCTTAACTGAAAGGAATGTGCTGTTTTTACATTTGACTTCACATGGTTTTATCATTTAATTTGATTCTATCATAATACAGAGAAATAATATATATTACTTCTGGGAGCCATAACAGAGCGCCAGGGTTTTCTACTTTCAATATGCCTGTGGTAATAGCAGGATAATGATATAATTCCTGAAGAGGAGAGAGAGTCTCTCTTTCCCTTGACCATATTCCAGCTATTAAACCTTAAAAAAGTATCTGCCTAGGGTGAGATTGTGCTTTAAATGCACAAAATGAATGTTCCATTGAAAATCCCAGTTACCATAATAAAAATCCTGCAGCTAGGATGGATATGGTGCCTGCAACTCTGCAAAGGTTGGGAAACGGAAAACAACCTACAGAGAACAGACAGAATCTTCACCCAGGGAAGTTTGTGGCCTTTGTCCTGCAAGTCACTGACCGTTCTAATCAGTGAGATATGCAACTGTTAATCATTTCAGATATAGTCAAAACTGCAAACTGTTTCAAGACAGGAAGAGGTGGGCGTGCAACAGTGACTCAATGCAACAGTCAGCTATCTCATGGCTGATGGCTCACTTTGCCTCCTGCTTTACCAGAATCTTTGAAAGGTCTTAAAAAAAATAACCAACCAGTTAGGGACTTTGGGCCTCTACTCACTCCACCCCATTTTACAGAACTCCAAGGGTATTAATGAAAACTCAAAACCGTTAAGAAAATGTAGCAGCACTACATGATTTCAAAACCTAATACAAAACAGGAAGCGCGACTGTGTCAGTATGCGTGGGTGTGCAGAGGCACATGCATGTGTGATACAGAACAGGTCTACTGCTGTCTCATTCAGTTCTCAAACCCTCCTCACACATCATTTATTATCAGCCATGTGGTTTTAGAACATTTGAAGATGCATTGCTCCAAAGAGAGAATGTAATTGTGAACTTCCAGTCTACGGAGAGAAGACCTGCCTGCGACATGCTCAGGCAATACCTCTGACTACCACAGCACAGTTGATGCCGTAAAATCTTCTAAACACAAGGCAGGGAGGGATGTTGATTTCTAAAAGAAAATATAGTATAACAGCAGAAGGAAATAGAGGCACTTTGAAAGAAATCAGCTGTCACTATCCTACTCTGAAAAAGGGAGAATTTTAACTTTAATTTGCCTTTGACATGGCAAATTCTGTTCTTGCTCGCTGGCTTTTTAATTGGGATATTTTTCTTTTTTAGACAATATTAATTTTAGCCTAACTTATTCTTTATAACAATATGTTTGGGCATCACTTCCAATATTTTTGTAACACAGAGAATAACTAATCAGTTCTAGAAATAAATATCCCCCACAATAGAAAACATTAAAATAATGCAGATACATCTTAAAAATATGTCTGAATAGGTCAAATAAGCCTACATTCAGACTTCAGGATCAGTGAGGGAAAGTTCTGATTTACGAACAACAGAGCTGATTAAACTCAGGGATAGAATTCCTCCTGACCCTACTTACCAATGAAAAAGATAGCTAGAATGAAAATGTGTGATCATACCTGTTTTCTTTGTACTTGTTATAATGAAATTATCAGTTTTATAAATTTCTTAACACAACATAATTCAATTCAGATGCTGGGTATGAAATTCTGTAATAAGTATTGAAGCAGAATACACAGGTAGCTATCATAGATATCTATGAGAACTGGTAAGGATATTTACTGAAAAGAATTTGGACAGAGTTACACATCCCTAAATCCTGATTTAGATCTGTTTACATACAAGAAGATTGGACCCCTCAACCACAATCCAAATAACACTTTCAACTTAATTCACTGTCACAATCAAACCTAACAGTTATAATAAAAAAGAAGACAAGGACCACATACAAAACTACCCAAGTGACAATGAAGGCAAAACCTACCCTTTATAATATGAATTATATTATCATACATAATGCTTACTGGGGGATTATTATTTGGGCAGTGCAGGAAGTTGGATATAAATGAAAAATTGGAGAAGCAATTAAAATGTTTTCTACCTTACAGAAGATGGGATGATTATGCTAAATTCTTTGACACTTGAAAAAAATCTGTTTAATTAATCTAGTTAAGAGGAAGATACTAGGTGCGCTTTTAATATATTCTACCACATCAAATCAAGTACTGTTTTTAAAAAATTAGAAGCACAATTCCACTGCCATTGGGACAATGTCAGACACAGATCTCTAAACAGATTACAGAGGCCTTTTTCATACAGGCTAAGAGGAGTGGTACTTGCTAAAGCTGGAAAATTCTTTAGGTCAACTAAATCTTGCAATGGCATTACAGGGGCAGATAGTGCTCATGATCTGAAGGCTCCTAAGTCCCTCCAACCCATCATTCCATAGTAATTTTAGACCAACCATCTAACCTGCCTTCCCTATTTCCCTCCCATTCCTTGAACATAGGAAAGAAAATTAAAAACCAAACTAAAAGCAAAAAGAGAGGCCAATCTTTCTCTAGCTTTGCAGAATGCATTTCTCATAACTTAAGTTTCTTAGGATATATAAATCACTGACAAAATAAAGAGCATGAACTAGACTAAAGAAGCATGGCACTGTTTTGTGAGCATTAATCACATCCTTAAATCACAGGGAAATCAATGGGATTTAAAAATTGTGGATTGTGACAATATACTTTTATTACTAGTGCCTTTCTACAATTTTTATAAATTCTCTGAGTCATTAAACATTATTTCTGAAAGCTAATGACTCCTTTTAGGGATTTAATATGAACCTCAATGTCTAAGATGTACTTTTACTTTAGAAAATATCCATATTATTCACTGTTTGTCATTAACATATTTAACTGACAATACATTAGATATAATGTGCCCTAACACATATGTATCACTTTCCATACAGAGCAGATCATTCAGTTGACAGCTGAAATGATTAAAGTCTCAGTATTCCACAACTACATGCATGTATTCCACAATTACAACAAATTGGAATAAGTTGTCTTATTTGTTGCAGTAATAAATATTCTAATTTTAATGAGTCTATGGAAGCTTCTCTTGGTATCTGTCTATTAATTCTGAAGCTCACACACACTGTAATACAAAACACCAGCCTTGAGTGCCATCTTTATTTTCATTATTTTGGAGGGCATCTATGGAAAATAAATGTGGAGAGTGGTCATAATGTTTAAGAATCAAAATAAAGCAAATGGTTGCAGCTCAGAACATTTTGAATAGTGCTCCATTGCACAACAAACAAAACTTTGTAGAAAGATGTATAGAACATTCTGCTTGGGGGAAGGGTTAGAAAGAATGTTGAAAACCTTAGTATTTTTGTATGTACACGTATGTACTGTATACTATTTTCTTTTGATTTTTTGAATAATGTGTGAATGAATGTTTTATCTATGCTCTATGGTTTAAAACAGCTACTCAAATTCTGTCTCTACATGATTCTTGGGTAATTACTTTTCCTTTGGCCAAAACAGTTTACTTGTTGGAAATGGATCTTTCGTGGTTGGCCATGGCATGGCTCCTGGGGTGGGGAGCCTTCTCATTGCAGCTATTGAGAGAGGACAGTCATGACATGTTCTTAAAACTCCTGATGTGCCCACTGGCCAAACATTATCCTAGTGTGCTAAAGACACAGTCTCTTAGCAGTTAAGTAATTACACATAGCTACCCAAGCCAAGAGTTTAACCAGGCTAATTTACCTCTCATAATTTTTTAAGAAGTCCTTGGAAAGTTATCCAAGGACTATGTTCAGAAATTTCTGTCAGTGGGTCTGGAGCCTCTATGCAATCAGATTAGCTTTCTCAGGTAGATATGTTCTAGGTACAAATGAAATATGAATGGTAAATAATATTGGATTACAGACATAATTAGAATTGTAGAATCAAAGGGTTGGAAAGGATCTTGGAGGTCTTCTAGTCTAAGGCAAGAGTCCTTATATCATCTATGTTCCTATAAAATATAGGAAGTAAGTAACTGGAATAAAGGAAGGAGAGACGTGTGTTTGTATATTGACAAGTAACCATGGGGAATGTATTCCTTTGAGGACAGGAAATACCACATGACTGGAAATGCCTTATGGAATTTGCCAACTTCTCTGGCTGCCTTCCTATTTCCTCTCTCCTTCTGCAACTATTAATATGCTTCAAAAGATCAGATCAGGCAACTCAAAGAGGATAAAGTGATTAGAGAAGTTACTGATGATATGGGGCAGTAGGTAAACAGCTGAGCAGGATTTCTAAGTATTTATACAGCTAGATTAGATAAAAATGCAGAAGAGGATTTCATGTGAGGTTAGGGAAACGATGAAGTCATGATAAACAAGGAACATATGGGAGAGAAGAGAGAGCTGAGCAGCCAAGCGATAATTTAGACAGTGACTCCAAAGGAAAAAGAAAGGAGTAGGAGAAACACGTAAGACAAGAGCATGGACATTCTGTTTCCACCAGTAAGAAAACTAAAAACACGTTTTCTACTTTCAAAGTTTGGGTGACTTGCGGTGGGTTCCTTCCTCCTGAGAAGTTGACTCTTCCTAATGCCCTTTTGCCTTTCTCCTTGAGTCAAGTGAGAGCAACAGACTCCCTTGGAGTCTCCGCCAGTGGGCCTGGTCCTTAAAAACAGGAGATGGCTTTTCAAAGCAGTCTGATCTGTGATGGCCACAACAAAGTTCTTCAGTCAATGCAAAAGTCTACCTCATTTTTGACCTTGTCTGATTTTTATCTGCATATGTGTTTCAATAATGGTACCTGGCCCTTGGGTTACGAGGTTACCACAGATGAGATACAAGGTCGACGTAGTCAAGAACATTCTTTCTGTGTGCAGATCATATGAGCTCCTGTTTGCTACTACTGTTTCCCTTCCTGCTGTTTTAAGCAGTATCTTAAAAATCCTTCACAAGTGATAACTCTTTTCTTTCTTTTTCTCTGCTCTGTGTCTGAGAGACAAGTCTAGACCAATTTCTCCACCCTGCCTCTGGCAGCAAAATGCAGCTAACATTTCGGATCCTCTACCAAATCCCAGCTGCTTCAAAGGAAATACTCTACTTTCTTCTGTTAAGATCATAAGAAATAGAGGAGGAGGGGGTCAGCTCTGTTTGGACATAATTACACTTCATCAAAAGAAGCTTTCTTCATCTTCCATGCATGAAAAGTCTGCAAGCAGTTAAGTCTGTCTTTTCCTCTTCTCTCTCTCTTTCTTTTTCTTTCTTTCTTTCTTCATTTCTTTCTTTCTTTCTTCATTTCTTTCTTTCTTTCTTTCAAATTGCTACTTGGGAAAGTGGCCAAAACCTGGAAAGCTAATATAATAAAACTGCATACATCCTTTGTTTCTTTTGAAGTTCTTTGAATAAATATGTTGAAGAGTTTGCAAAGCACACTATCACTTTTTGTTGATTTTACTTACATTGATCTGAGAAAGCTTCTCATTAATGGGAGGTAAATATAAGGAATAATTATAGTGATTCTCTAATTAGTCATTTCATTTCCATTTTTGACAGATAAAGTAGGTAGATGATAGATAGAGAGAGAGAGAGAAATCTTTTCTTCCAGAAAATTTTGAAATATACATGTCCCATCATATTCAAGTTTGTTTTCAGCAACAGTAATATGATAGACCAATTATACAACTGTTGCAGACCATCATATATTAGAGGTCAGATAGCTTTCAAGAGAAATCAATCAGCTTAAAATTAAATAAAAATGTAATATCAAAATGTTATTAAAGAGGAAGAAAATTTTATAAAAAGTGTAAGGGCTTTCCTTCTTATCTAGAAAGATTGTGATCTTTGGGTTTTTTAATCATATTATTATTAAAGTTGTCTTGTCATACAGAATTGAAATCAGTCTGGATTCATGAAGTATTGGCCATGGGTGTTGGTGATCACCTATAAAGCCCTTTGTGGCATGGGTCCAGGTTACTTAAGGGACCATCTCCCTCCAATGGGTTCAGCCCATCCCATTCATGCTGGTAGTAAGGGCTTGCTCTGGATCCCATCAGCTAGGGAGTTTCAGCTGGTGGGATCCAGAAGAAGGGGCTTTTCTGCCATGGCATGCCCCATTGGAATATCATTCCGCCCGAGGTGCAATCAGTCCCCACCCTTCCAAAACACTCGAATGACATGGCTCTGCGGGCTGGCCAGGAGGATATCAGTAGGATAGTTATTTGATGAGTGATCCCTCCTCTTTTTTTCCCCCCATCTTGCTCTTTTCTTGCTCTGTATTTTATTTTTACTTTTTACTTCTATTTATTAACTCATCTGCACATTTTTATGGTCTTTTTCTTTAAGCTGCTCAGAGTCACTGATAGCGAGTGGGGAGGCAAATAAATCTAATAAATAAATATTCTTTAATTTTCAGCTAGCGGCTAGAAGAACAGCAATGCCCTCATTGAGTGAAAAAATTGAGGTACTGATTGAAATTCTAATTGTGGCCAGCCAATCCTTTGTTCTCAGATTTGAATGTGTGTTAATTACACTTCCAGAAAGTTATTTGGTTTCTGTTTTCCTGTAATTATTTTTGTTTTGCTTTGCTTCAATTGAGTAAGTTAGAGACTGTGTCTATTTCTTTGAAGGCAGACCAGAGCACAGGACTAGATCCAGAATTCCCAGTGCTCTGGTTCAAGTCCAAGCACTATGTTGAAGCAACCATCTTCAGAACCAATAGGCGACCAGGCCGCACTATCTTTGGAATGATGCCATTAAGCTTTTCTATTACAACTTAAATTATAAATTAAATCTTCCTAATTCCAGAGGGATAAGCCAGATGCCAGAACTAGCAAGGTTTACCTTGAGTTTTACACTGTTATCCTTCAGTTTGTGCTAACAGAGTAAATTTTAACTTGAGCCAAAATTATATTTACAACTAATGCAATGTGGTCAGCAAGCATTGCTGCCTTTAGGGATTTTGTTTACTTATTTTGAGTTATCCACTTAGCTATTACATTGATTTCTCATGCAACTAGCAGAATTTCAAATAGAGATGATTCTCAGTCTTACTGGTATAAAAGCAATATTGGGGCTGATGGTAGGTCAATCTGTAAAAGCAATGACTAACTCTTTAAATCAGTGTGAAAAGGATGGCTATATAAATTTTTAAACTTTTTTCTCTCTCTGCCTATCCACCAGAATCCCCAGCCTTGTTTCTTCCTCCTTCTATGTTTTCCTCCAGATTTCCAGCTACAGTGACTGAGAATATGACATGGAGAAGCATTTTGTATATTTATTTAACTCATTTATATAGCTGCTCAAGTCTAGGCAGAAACTCTTTATGAACAGGTCTTATTGACACCCCCTTGGTGGTTTTTAGAAACACTGTTTCTGTGAAAGATCCATAGAAGGCTTGGGATAATATTTTCCCTTGAAATTTAATTGAAGACTGGGAGGCCATGGAAGCTGCAAACTGTTGGAGATGATTGTACAAGGAAAGAGTGTATTCACACAATCAAACATGCATCTCCTGGCTTCCTCATAATTAAATAAGTGTAAAAGTATCATGGGGGTACAGTGGTGCGAGCAGTTAAGATGCTGAGTTTATTGGCTGGAAGGTCGGCAGCCGAGTCTAAGGCCCAAGCACTGTCATTCAACAGAATGAGCTTCTCTTGTCTACCCCATCTCCTGCTAACCTAGCAGTTTGAAAGCATGTAAAGATGCAAGTAGATAAATAGGTACCATCTTGGTGGGAAGGTAACCGCATCTGTGCACTTTGGCGTATAGTCATGCTGGCACATGACCAAGCCAATGAAAGAAATGCTGGGTCTTTGGCTAGGAAATGGAGTGAGCACCACCCCCTAGAGTTGGCCATGACTGCCAGGGAAAACCATTACCTTTTTAAAAGCATCATACCACCCCCTTGAGAACATTGGGCTTCATCACCTCTCTTGAAATAATGTCTAAATTAAATTCTCTTTTATCAAATTGAATAAAAAAGTTGATACAGAAAAACAGAATAATTTCTCTGCCCACAACTTATTTACAAAGAACTTTAAATGGATTCACAAAAATTTCAATTGTATCAATACCAGAGGAGGCTTTTTATAAACACACCAGCACCCAATATTGAAACTGGGAAATATATGATAATTCTCTTGCTAGAAGCAGGAAACATTTTTATCATTAAGATTGTAATCCTATGCATGTTTACTTGAAAAAAACTCATTGAATCCACTAAGACTACCTGAATGTTCTTTGTATCTGGCAACACATCTAATAGACTGTTTTTCTTTCCTCATCATTTTCATATGTGGAAAACTGCAAAGGGAACTGTGTACCAAAAGAGAAACACCATCATGCTTCCTCACTTCACCCCATTTGTTGGTATCAGCAAAGTTAAATCACACAAATAATATCTGTATTTCATTAAAAAAGATACATCTCCCTCTCTCTATATATAGATATAGGTATAGCCAGAGGAAAACAATCCTATAGTAAGTGACCAAGCTTAGTTTAAGAATCTTGCAGCTTACATTTAACCCATAAATGACAGTTTGATAATAAAGTATTAATGGATTCAGCTTTAGGTATTGACTTTGCTTTCAGCTGTTGGTTTAGAAATTCAATAATGAAATTATTTACCTCGTCCACTTCTGCCAACGAATCTCAGGTCATTAAACCGTGCCACTTGATTCTTCATTACAGCTGAGGCATTCCTCAGCTCTGCAGAATAATTTTCATCGTTTCCAGCCATGACTGTGACCACTGTCCCATCGGGGACTTCTCCTAAAGCCACCACCTATGACAGTAAAGACATAATAATAACCTCTTAATTGCTCTCAGTTGCAAATCAACTACTAAATACTTGGTTACCAGAATGACTTGCATTCTTAATCATATCAGCAGAAGAGGGGAGTTTTTAGGCTGACCAGGCCATTATTTTCCAGTTGATTATGATTCCGCTTCTTGTGCTATAGGCACACTGGTAATAAGAAGCACCCATACAGTGGCTTCCTCCTTAGTATGATGTATAATCTACACCACAGGATAAATTATGTACATAGGCTCTCTGCAATAGAAATAAATCTAAATACATGGAAGAGTTAAGACCAGTCTTCCATTTCACAATGTTGTTGCTCATGTGACTACCATGGCCAAATAGGGCTTTAATAAACATGAAGTCTTCAGTTACTATCTTACAGCCATAGGCCACAATGCTGGTCATAACTACAATGGAGGTGACCTCAAACGGATATGTGTTTCTCAAATCCCAGTTTTGTGGCCCTCAGAACTCACCTTGACCATGCTTTTTCAAAAAACAGGCAATGCAGTTGTCTGCCTTTTCAGTGAGAAACTTATTAAACTTGTAACATAAGTGCTCAAATAAGTATAGACAAACAACCAATGAAACTGCTTAACTTTCCCAATAGCCTTCCCCATCCACATGTATGACGTCATTCAGCAGTACCCACAAAATGGTTAAGAGTAAATATTGGCTTTCCAAGACTGCTAACTCAGCATACCTCCAGAAACCACATGGGATTGAATAGATAAAATAGTGATTTCCTACGTTCTTATTTTAAAGGAAAGATGATGTTTGCAGAATATGCTGATTCTTAGGATCTCTACATCTGCGTATTCTACTACAGTCTACACATCCACATTACATTAATAGAATAAGTCTCTCTTTAATTTCATTTTAGCAAGTAAAAGAAGATAAAACAATTCTAATTTTCATAATTATGGGACAAAAGTTGAAAATATGAGAACTGTATTAAATGTTTAAGAATCTGAGTTTTAATTGTCCATTTTATTTATGCAAGATAATTTCTCCTTTGGCTATTTATCAGTATAAGGAGTTACTTACAGAACCAAACAGAACAGAACCACATCATTTTAAATGTATAAAATAATGTTCATACACATTTAAAATTAAATATTTTGCATCTTTTTGAGTATAGAACTACACTTCATTGATTCTGGAATCTGCATTTATCACAATATGTTAAACTGTCTATTCCTATGATCTCATGGAGCTATAAGGCAACACTTTCAGTTCTGAAATGCCAAAAATAAAGTGCATAATCACAGTGAAAATAGTTGTCAAGTATATTTGGGGCTTCTGTTTCTGTATTATAAGTGATCAAGAGACGCCGAAAGCTTTGTGAACCAAAAACCAATATACCGATAGAAATGACAATAAACTAAATGTACCTTGGACAGATTCTATTTTCAATTTTGCTTTCAGACTGTATTTCTCATCATTATAACTGTATTTCAGTCACACTATGAACAACAGAGAATTCACAATTTCAACACAAGTTTCTAACTGGTGTAAATAGATTCAAGGGTAAGCATCTAGGAATGAATTCTGGTGATAAAAGAATAAATCGGCCATAGTAATCAGAAGGACTTTGAAGTGCTCCTCATTACTTGACTTTCATCATTTAGCCAAAAGACCTCCCAACCAATGGGAGAAAGGAATTTAAAGGTCTATAATATCTCTAAAGGAGGAATTAAATCTCTCCCACTTGATCCCAAATCATTAAGCCAGGAAAAGGATACAGGATGGGCTTCTGTTCTATCAGAAGAAACTTGTGCAAAAGAAAAGAAAAAAAATTTTGAGAAGAAGATTTTAAGAAAGAGGAAGAAGAACAGGAAGAAAAGGAGGAGGAAAGAAAAAGGAGAAGACAGACTCTTTTCTCATGTGGAAGAGATTGTTGTTGTCATCTTGCCCGGTGAAATACTAGCACTGTAGATGCTAGCAACTGACCTCAATCACATCCCCTTGTACACTCTCACTGTTATTTCTGTAGATGCTGTCTGATCCCACTATATCATTGTGTGTCAATATTCCTCAGCTGTAAATTGGAACCAGTATTTAATGACATAAAGTGCATATGAGTTACATATTTGTATCCATGGTTCCTACTTTCAACATCAATCAAATATGGGAAATCCAAGAGTTGGGCCCAGAGATATATTTTCTGCATTAGTTATCATAATGAAAAGTGAACCACTTGAACTTTTCCCATTCTAATTTCTCACAGTATCTCCAGGGCTATTTTGTAATTCTGGACAGCACAATACAAACATTAGTATGACATACAAAACTGAAAGGAAGAATTATAATTAATAGCATTTTATTTTTAGACCCAGAAAACTAGTTTGATGTTGTGGTTAAAGTATCAGACTAGAAACCACAAGACTGTGAGTTCTAGTCCTGCCTTAGATACAAAGTCAACTAAATGACCTTGGGTCAGACACTTTCTCTCAGCTCTAAGAAGCAGGCAATGGCAAACCATTTCTGAAACGTTGCCAAGAAAACAGCACGAACTTGTCCAGGCAGTCACAGGAGTTAACACTGACTTGAAGGCAATAAAATAAAATTTAGATCTAACTTGCTAACTGGGTACCTAACTTAGATTTAATCCTAAAAATGAATCAAGTTTAAAAAGAGTTTAGTTGCAGTCTCAAAAGTGAATTGTGGACATCCGCAACTAGCCCCAATGATGGTATAACATCTTTAAAAACATACTTTATTTTATCCAGAAACCCAAAATGATTTATTGTATGTATTTTGGAAAGATCTGCTCTTAGCCTATTATATGGAATGGGTTTACACATACCACCACCACCACTGGCTCCTGTTGTTGACAGATATGAGCAAGAGGTGCTGACCAATGCTAGACACAGAAAAGACAAACATAGAAGATGTTATCCTGTCACATACATGCACAGTGATGGCAGTTCATTTCTCCAACCCTGGATTTGTAAAGGAAAGACTTAGGTACAGAACATTCCTTTAACTGTCTTCTGTAAGGCATTTTAGAAACATCAGTAAAAGATCAAGAAGCCTTCCCTGACAGAAGCAAGAAAGTCTAACAAGAAGAAGCTGGGTGAAGTAAATTCTTCAAAATACTCAATGGAATTCAGGCCAAGGCTTGGGGGAGAAAACTCTCTACATGCTGACAACCATCCACAAATCTCAGAAAGTTCTGACTGTCCCAAATTCAATTATTTATAGTTGAACCTTTCAGAAATAAAGCAATCTAGCAGATATGATCTAGAACACAAAATGACTTAACTAACACACCAAAATGATTTGACCATCTCATCAAGATACATAATTAGTTCTGTCCCAGGTACCTGCAGTCCAATGATTTCAGCAGATCTATTTTGTAAAAGTAATTTATTTAAATAAAAGTATAAATCAGATTTATAGGGGACAAATAATGAGTGCTTCTAAAGTTATTTAGAATTTACATGACATATAATCTTCTTGATGTTATAAAATGTACCATGGTATACATTAATACATTTAGTGATCAAATCTGTACAGCTCTTCCTAAGGAATACAGCATGTCTACAACTTCATGAGAGGATACTTCCAGCTGAGTATCAAGAATTGTTCCTAGACTCTTGCATATGTTTCTACATACATAATTTGCAAAGTTTCCATGTTTGAGAATTTGTGTTGTCCACATTAGAAATTAAAGGTATTTTGCATTATAGTTTTAAACAGTGATAAAATTAATAGTGCTCTAAAAGTCTGCAGAATTACATTTTTAACTTTTGCCAAATTTAGCCCAATGTTAAGATGGGAACTAAAACATAACTGTTTCAATGTTACTCTGCAATAGTCTATATCATATAAAAACCTTATCTGGGCAACTATCCTGCACAAATGTTTTAAAAACAGTCTAAGGCAGTAACTGTAACACTATATACTGTGGTATCCTTTATAAAATGCAACATACATATTTAATTTAAATAGTATAAAACATCCTTATTAAAATAATTTTTATGTAGCTAAACTGTCAACAGTACAGCGAAGATTTTTTTTTAATGTGGAGTCTTTGCTGTAATTTAAAAATACTTAATTTGGATTACAGTACTTCTAATTACAAAAATAGCAATATACTATAGGCTCTGGATTTTAGCTTGAGGCTGTTGAATCCAACTCAGAACAGAAGTTCTGTTAGAAATGGAAACTTCCTGAATAACTGCAATGCTACTAACAGTGTTATTACTTCCCACCAAATGTAATTATTTTTCCTGTTATTTTTATCTTACAAGCTTTTTATTACTACTGGTGTCATCAAGGTCAGCAAAAATGTAGAGACCTGGGTAACTAATAATTGTGACTACATTCCTTCAGCCACTTACTTTGGTAAAGTCCCACTGACTCCAATAAGGCTTCTCTGGAGCAAGTGATATGATGAATGGACGCAGTGTCTTTGTGAAAACATAATTAGTGCCCCTAAAAGAAACATTAAAACATTACCAGTGGGTCAACTGCTGGATTCATAGTCCAGCCCCACTATACAGAATGATTCATGGGAAAGTGATGGAAGGAGATGATTTCAGATGAAATGTGCATCACATTGCTTCCAATTTTAGTGTTATGGAACAGTTACAAATTTCAGTTAATATGTGTTTTTTTCAGCAGCTCTTAATTTACTACATAAAGCTATGATATTCATTTCCACATTTTACTGGGAGAAAATTTTTTAAAAAACAAACAAACAGGGAAAACTTCTAAAAGATATTTAAGCAGAATTTGCAACTCTTATTCCTCAGTAAACCCAGTCAGGACTTCTCTCCAACTCTGTCTGCCCCAAATATAAAAATGACCTTCAGTAATGCTTGACCAATGCAATTTCAACAATATATAATACAAAGCAGCCCAGGTTGTAATACTCTCAGCCACAAGTGAGAGCATTTCAAAGTAATGCTGAAAACCTCCGATGAAACCATTGCATCAGATAAATCTATCCATGATAGATGAGCTATTTGACCATCAAATCAACATGAATTTCCAACTGACATTCCATTCCATTATTACTATGTGAGATTACTTTCCAGTCAAAGATGTTTTTATAAGTAAATCCATTTCCTTCAATTAATACTTGAATCATGCTTCACCAGAGCTGTATGTAGTTCAGTAACTACTATTAAAACTAATGTGGTTTACAAAGCTGCTTTTTCCAAGAAGCTTCTGTATATTATGAGTCTTTGAAGTGTATACTTGCTTTTTTCAGAACAATTTATTTCCAAGTAACTTTAAGTCCTTTTATGACAAGTATTTAGTGGAAACTTTTATCAGTGCTTTATTTAAAAATGTTCTTTCCAGTATAGTCTTTATCTGCAGCAATACAATATTATAAATTGTACATTGTACAGCTTTATGTTCTATTTGCATGTCATAATAAACCAGTAAAAGATTCAGAATACAGGCTTTTATATTTTGTATCACAACCGTTTTTGACTGTGTAGACTAGATAGGCGTATATAATTAACATGTATAATGGCATCTTAGTGGTCACCTCTTGGTACACCAAATCAATACTGGTAAATATATGCATATGTATAGTAAGACACATATATCTGGTCTGTTTTTCAATTAAATGCCAGTGGTACAATTACTTCTATTTGGGCATTTTAAGATTGGATTCCCATGTCACCTCCCTAATGTTTAAAACTCAGCAGGTGGCAGTAATAATTTGAAAGAAGCATGTTGATTTCCCATGGTTTAAAATTCTGATACCAGTATAATTCATCACACATCAACATTATTACAGAAAGGAAACTTTCCCTGTACTTGCTATAATGTTTTCATTGAAGATGGGAAGCCTTGAAAATGTTTTGCAATGAACAAGCAGAAATCAAACTTGCATGCATGCACACACACAAACACACATGCAAAGAATTTTGAACAGCTTTTTTAACTTGTCAGCTGCAATTTCTACCATGCCAAGCTATGATTGAGACTGACAATAATCAGACCTAAAGAAGAGATCTCTCTCAGTGATTCTAGGCATGGCTACAGATTGCATTCAAGCTGTTGATGATTCAGATAATGATCTATCACATAATACAAAACTCAGTTTATAATATTTTCATCCTGTAATGGATGGTCACTGAACTAAACTGAAGACTTCTAAAACTCTGTCCAGCAAGCTTGGAACCCAGTACAGAATACCATTTTTCTGAAGCTGTGACAAGACCACATGGCATGTTAGATTGTTCAGTGATTTAGCTACTATTCCCAGAAATCTCCAATTGGAAAGGTAATTTGGAACAAACGAATAAAAGCCAAATACAGCTACATTTCCACACTAAATTTACTGCTCCTCTACAAGCTCAATAATATCTTGTTTACTATGTATAAACAAAATATTTCTTTCAGTATTAATATTTAATTCTCTGGGGAATGCTGACCCCTCAATCATTTAATCCATGTATTATTTAATTCAGAATTTAGTGTAGTTTTGGCTGTTATACAAGGGGGAAAGGCTCTTGGGTGTAGGTTAGATATGATGGGCTCAATTTACACTCTCTGTACCTTCTATATGTATAGTTACTTAATACTTTAATATGTATTAAATACATATTTTGTTTCTATGTGTATAAATATAATATAGAGGTATTATACAAACTTCCATGTGAGGTGTTAGAGCTCTCATAGGTATTAGCTATTATTCCTTTAGTACTGGACAAGAATCATCCCAGTAAAGAAGAAAAGGGGAGGCATGAATCTATATTGCAGATATGAAAATACAGCTGATGATTGTGAAAATGGATATGAGAGAAAGGAAAGTGGAAGAAGGATTCTACCTTTCCGAAAATGTGGGTGTGAGTACACTGTAGAAAATTAACAGAGCCATTCTTGATTCAGTTCTGAGTAGCATTTCACTGTTCTGTGATCATGTTAAAAATACTGACTCTCTTTGCCTTGGCCAAAAAATAGAAAAAGCAAACCCACCCTCCTGGACAAACACTTCCTAATTTTCCCAGCAGGAGTCCAACACAGACTCTCCCTGCCCCACAACAGAAAGTAATCCCCTCCAGACCCAATCAACAGCTTTTCCTTTCTGTTATTACTTTTAAAGGCTTCTTTACTGTCATTCCTTTGTGAATCGTCAAAATACCTTCTATTAAAGATATATGTCTAAACAGTTTCCAGCAGAACTTTTTATCTAATGCCCTGGAGAGAGACAACAGGCACAACCAGATGCAAAAAAGGCACCTCCCACAATGAAACTACAGCTGAATTCCATTTTTAGATCAACATCAATGTATTCAAAGTACTCCTAGAACAGGCACCCATTTTATGGTTGTGGAAATGAAAAAAAAGTACAGAAAAGTTAACAATGACATTGGAAAGATGGGTCAGTAAAATGATGAAAACACTGAAAGCTGATCCCCTAAGGTCTTACATTCTGGAAAGAATAGTTCCAGTGTCCCCCCAGAGATGCTCCCTGATGACTTGGGAGCATTTAACTGACCCTGTTGGTCAATTAGATGAATCCTATCTTTATGGTTATTTGTGGAAAACTTTTTGTACTAGCTGGGGTCATTTTATTTGAAATATCCTCAGCATATATTAATACCTCACTCTAGTTCTTGTTAGTCTTATTAAGCGGTTTGCTAATTAATAAGCTGATGAACTTCAGTTTAGAGCTAATACAAGAGAGGTAAGTATTGATTAAGAACTATAAACAGGCATTCTATATGGTAAGGATACTAACAGCCAATAGAGGACTGGGAAACTTCCTAAGACCTGAGGTTAAGGATATGTCTGTTTCCCTTGATCCTTGCCACAAATACATAACACCTTCTGCCTGAGGTAGCCAAGGGCACAAATCTGCTATCCTAAGGGGAATTTGTGTCCTCTCCTAAGGGCATGAGACGAAT
>JANHZU010008964.1:130565-142542 GCA_032468055.1 Acrochordus granulatus | reverse complement strand
GGTTGCACGGGGAATTTGTTTTCCGGTTACTCAAGTTTATGGCGAGGTTTTTTTAACCCAGTCTACACCGTTCAGCTGGCCGGAAGTGATGGGATGCCTAGGTTTGGGCAAGAAGGGTTTTGCGGGAAAACCAACAGAGAGGAAAAAAATACGGTTTGATCGAGTGAAGGTGATGTTGATCACAGAAATATGGTGGACATAGTGGATGTTGATTTCGGCCACGTGTTTGACGCCTCTCTCATTAGGTTCTGGGAGAGAAGATAGCAAAATATGAACTGCACCCTGTTGCCATTAGATACCTTCAAGGCTGGTTGAAAAATCATTTCCGGTGTGTGTATGCTGTTGCTCTCTGTCGAGGTTGGAGGAGTGTCAAGAGGTGTATTGCAGGGCTCTCTTCTTGACCCTGTTCTACTCAGCATTTAAATGCAGGATTAAACTACAGTTACTGAATGTAGAGCTGGCACAAAGACTGGAAGGATAGCAAGCACTTTAAACGACATTACTTAGATTCATAAGTACATTCCCAAGCTTTTAAAATGGGTAAAAATCAGCCAAATGAATCTCAGTTGAGAGAATGGAAAGTCAACATCAAAGGCATGAGTGCTGTGGAGAGAGATCCATGCTGGGCAGCCATACATACAAAAAAAAATTGATTGTCTTGGTGGACTACAAGGTGAATGTAAGTTAGCAGCATTATGCAGTTTTAAAATGGGAAATGTAATCTTATACAGGTAGTCCTCAAATTATGACTGTAATGGTGCCTTCCCATCACGGTCATAACTCATGCTGGTTGATTTTATGACCTTTCTTTTGCATCAGGCATTAAATGAATCACCATGGTTTTTAAGCAAATCTATGGGTGTTCAGTAGACACTAGTCATTTAGGAAACCAGTGGTTTGCTATGGGCTTGATTTTGCAGAAGACTAGAAGTAAATGCTGGTTTTCAGCAAAAACATCAGAATGTGGTTATGTGATTGTCATATACTGCAAATAGTTGCAAATGCAGTGCAATCGGCAAGTGCCTGAAGTGTAGTCATGTGACTTGTGGATGTGTGTATTACTGTTAGAACATTGAACTTGAGTTGTAAGTATTCCCCAGGTAGGTCTGTCAGAACTCTGATGGTCACTAAGCTGTGAAATATCTATATTGACAAAATATAGTGTTACCATCAAGAAACACGCTTCTGTAGTGGTCAGACCATACCATATCTAAAATGCTGCATCCCATTCTGATCATCACATATTCGGAAAGGAAGGGCAAACAAGAGAGCAACCTCAGAAACATGTAAGGAATGTTTGGAAGTATTTGGTAGGAAAGAAGATTCTGGGTTAATATGGTAGGTATCTTACGCATTGGAAGGGCTGTTCAGAGTTATTCCAGAAGATGGGATAAGAAACAATAGGTTTCAATAGGTTTCCTTGTAAGTTACAAGGAAGTTGATTTTGGTTGGATGTCGGGTTTAACATCACTAATGGTAAGAGTTCGGCAATGGCAGAGACCGTCTCAAGAGAAGGTGGACTTATTTCTGGAGATATTAGAGATTCTGCAGTAGTAGATTACTATATTAAATGGACTTGGATTAGATGATTTTCAAAGTTCTTTCCAATGTTGCATTTTGTAATCCCTGAACTCAGAAGCACCTTTAAAGTGACTGGAGTTTTTCAAGACTTACACTTACTTTGTAATAACCCTTTGAGACTGGTTTGTCTTAGCCAATTTAAATGTAGAAAGTGCAAAGTGATTTAGGAAAGAGCATTTAATTTTTTCAGTGCTATTATTGGAAGTTTTTTTTAGCCCAAATCCAAGTAGTCTTTGATGCACATCCCTCATTAAATGTCAAGAAGACACATTTTTTATCATTTAACAATTGTAGCCAAATGTGTGTTATAAGCCAACTATAACACTGTAGTGTAGGAGAAAATGAAGACCCTGATGCTATTTCAGATTGCTTTTAAAGAAAATATGCACAAAACAACCAGAAAACGGCATTTGGAGTCTTATACCCATGTAGAAATGCATATTGCTTTGTGGGCAGATAAGCCTCCAAAATCCAAGGTGTTTTTTTGGAAAGGATTATTCTCTGTATTAAAAGAAAAAGTATCTACCCCAGAGGAAAAGTTTAAACTTGTTAGGATGCACTGAGGATAACTTAATGATGTCAAGTCACATATATACCCTCTTAAAGGCATTTTTAAGGCATTTAAAACTGAACAAAAATACTTGTAAGAGCAACTGTGGTGAATGCCAACACCCAACTGGCCCATCTACCTTTGAAGGTTGGAGGGGGGTACAGACTGTAGGGGTACAGACTGCTGCCTGCCTGCCTTCCCTCCCTCCCTTAGTCTTTGTATATATAACCCTAACCTTACTACAGTTTCCACATCAATACACCCAAACTGGGCAGCTTACCTTTATCAATAAATTCAAATTTATTTATCACACTTACATAGCCTCTCAATTCACAAAAAGTGACTTTGGATGGCATATGACAATATATATGTATATGGTATATATATTGTTTTAATTACTTTTTATACTAAAACTATATATATATATATATATATATATACACACATATTGTATGTGTGTGTCTATGTATGTATAGACACACATACACAAACACACAATTGGGGCAGGGTGGCCGAATGGTTAAGATGCTGGGTTTGTTGGCTGGAAGGTTGTTAGCCTGGGTTTGAGACCCAGACACCGCATAATGGGGTGAGCTCCCATTATTTGCCCCAGTTCCTGACAACCTAGCAGTTTGAAAGCATGTAAAAATGCAAGTAGATCAATAGGTACCACCTAATTTAGTGGGAAAGGTAACAGTGTTTTATGTGCCTTGGTGTATAGTTATGATGGCCACATGATCATGGAAATGTTTTTGAATAATGCTGGCTCTTTAGCTATGAAATGGAGATGAGCACTGTGCCCTAGAGTCAGACATGACTGGCAGGGGAAACTTTTACCTTTTTTATATCGGTGACTGTGTGTGTGTATAATTATTATAATATATAAAAATATAAAATACAAGGGAGAGTGAATATTCACCATGGAGTCATCATAAAGTTTCACTGATCCCCTGGGACCTCCAGTCCTCATGATATAAGCAGGTCTTGAGGAAGTTCTGAAAAAATTAATCAGTACAACAAGCCCAGCACCCAAGGAATAGCAGCATTGTACAAATATTTGTAATGGAGTACTCCCTTCATAACTAATTTGTTCCCCCGAATCTAAAGTGTAGCCAGATTTTTTTCTCTAAAAAGCAAGAATAAGGCGGAAGAAAAGGTGAGTGACTGAGAAGACTCATTTCCATGTCCCCTGAAATTGACAATTTTTAAGAGAAAAACCTGGAAGGATCATCTTTTCTGATTTTATATGGGAAGAGGGACAGAGGAGAAGAAATAAAAATACGCAAAAAGAAGAATTACACTTAAGAGTAGGATAAAATAATTTGAAATGTATTTTCTCAAAACAGTTTAGGTGGACAGAAGTAAGTTTGTAATATACCTGTACTACCTCTAGATGTTTTCTACGAAACTCTTACATTACATGTAAATATAATAGTGACATATTTTCAAAAACTTCAAAAATATTTATGTTCTCATATGATATTGCATCTTAGTCGTGAGATCTCCAGTATTATATGAGATTTGATAGATTGAGCCTGACCTGTGTTATACACTGTATTACATATCTTGTTTCTTCCAGTTTTGCTTTGGGATTCAAATATTTGCAACTTCTTGTAAGATTTTACAGATTGATGAGTATGATTTTGTTTTACTTTTATTCATTTAAGTATATATTATTTGCTTTTATTCAATCAATTCTTGCTGTATTTCATGTATGGTTCTTGTCATTTACTCAGATGAGCAGTACTGGACCTAGCCCAATGTCAGCTGTTCCATCTAGCAGTGGAAAAGGGACTGGGAGATCAACAAATTTTACACAAGAATTACAAAGTATGATGTGAGTATAATTCTCTTTCTGAATCTTACAATATTTATTATATATTATGATTCATCAGAGTCAATAAAGGATAGATTTGACTAATATGTATTAATGATCTGAGGTTGCAAAAGGTAAAGTGTGTTCCAACATTGAATGAACTAGTAAGAACTCCCCTTGACTTTGAATGATAAATAAGGCAATAAATATAAAATGCTATGTATGTCTTATAATAACTTTACAATGTTTTATTTTTGTTTAAACTTAATAAAATAATTGTGTTTACAATAAAGTTAGCATATGTAGATCATTTGGAATTTTGTATTCTTCCTACTGGCAATAAGAATAATAAATATTAGGGATGATGATTTACAGTGAACTAATCCAATCCTCCTTTGTAATAAAACCACAAAATAGTTTTTGGTTTTCTTTTATTGTTTGTTGGCTTACAATATGTAAGTTTCATAAAACCATAGATTACATATTTCATTGCACATGTAAAGTTTGATTACTTGTTTTCTACAATGAACCAGATTACAAATCTTGATTTAGTAGAAGGCATTCTATTAATCAGAGAGAAAGATATGGTAGCACATGTGCTTTTCTCTTTTTTGTAAATGCAGAATGAATTGGTGTAAAGGAAGTGGATTGTTATTTATGGACCATTATTTCTAATTTATCAACTAATTTATTTTCATTTTAAGATAAAGGTGATATCCTTCTGATAGACTTCCAAAGGGAGTTAAGTATTGTTATAAATATGGTACCTAATTTTTATTGGCAGAAATTTGCTACACAAATTGCAATTGCACTGTGCATAATATAGTTTAATTTGTTTTAACAATATTAGAACAATTCTTATGACTAACCCTCAAAAAACTAAACTAAGACAAAAATATTCTCATAGTTGTAAAGCTCAGAATTCAACTTTTAATGAAGATTTGAAAACCAAAATCATTTAAAACCAAACTTGCTTCAATTCACCTATATTTTCTATCCAACAATTCTATCAATTCTATTTATTATTACTATACTGTCAAAACTTTTTGGATATTGTATTGATTGCTTAGTTGGCTGTTATTCTAGCTTCAAAATCAAGTGAGATCTGAAGTATGTATTTTTATAAATTAGAATAATGTTTTGTCATGTTTAGAGGCATGAAATGAAGTACATCACATTTTTTATCTTTAGGTGTAAAATGAGTAAGTGAGATTGTTCTGTATGATTTCCACCACCTCTCAGTTGGGCTGTCCCTGGTAGATACTTGAGATTTTCTCTTGTAAAGTGATTTGGAATGGTTTCATTGGTTTCATACTGAGCTATGGAAAATAGCTCAAATCAATGTGCCTTTTTTGAAGAAAAGTGTTTAGTATTTGGCATTTGCTATCCTGAGATATGTGTTCTTTGTCTTTATAGTTTAGTTCCTTTCCTAAATACTTGTTATGTTTTTATTGCAGCAAAAAAGAAAAAAATTGTCCACTTTCTCTATCTTGAGTTCCTAGTAACTACAGGTATCACTATTTATGGCAACTTTGAGATGGTCTTATTAGAAAAATATGCCATGTTTTGGTTCTGAAGGAACATGCAGTACAACTTACAAATTAGTGATATTTGTGCTGTAATAACATGCTTCTGGTATAATGCTCAAAAGGAATCTACATATGCCTATAGTAGAAGGTTTCTGTAAATGAGCAATTCCTTTTTCACAAGGAGTTGCCAAAAGATGCTATGGGCAATCTCCGCTCCAAGGTACTTTTATACCTTTAATCCAAAACACTGCACCACCATAATACATGTCTATAGTCATGTGAAGAAAAAAAGTTGGAATTCACAAAGTATCACTTGATGTTCTGTGCTGTAATAGTCATCAGTTAAGAATCAGCCATCTGGATTTACCCGTAAAGTATCTGTGAACTGAGTTCCCAATCTTTTATTGTGAACTGAGTTCCCAAACTTTTATTTGGATATTATAGTAGTACATTTTGTTTTTGTTCTTTTGTAATATTTTGTTTCTTCCATCTGATCTAACAGCAAAGTTATAAAGATTTTGTTCTTAACTTTAAATGATACAAATTAAATAATATGTTTTGGTATTTGGATTGGGAGGAAATAGAACAGAACATTTCTTGGATTTGGAAATCAAAGGGCATGAATGTGGAAAACATGGACAAGCGACTGATGTGAAGCCTCTGTTTTTATATTTGCAGAGTTCCTGATTAAGCATTTTTGAAAGTATATACAGTCCCCAATTCCTGTTAATATATAAGTTGACTACAGATGTAGAAGATATAGACATCATACTTTTTAGGCCAAGGACAGTTACAACAAATTAACTTGATTCTGCTGTCAACTGTTTTGTTAACTTTAGTGGAACTGATGAATTATTTTAGTACATTTATTTCTTCTACTTTGTTTCTTTAAAGAAATATTAGCAGAAATAAAATTTCATGATAGGAATAGACTATGACAAAAGTTAAAATTGTTTCCTTTGGTTTCTGATTTACATTGTTGATCCCTAATTGTTCTTGGACTCTTCAGGGCTTAAATAATAACAACATAATATATTTTCTTATCTTAAAACACATGTATTTGTACAGAAGGATATTGATTCAGTGAAATTAGTCTTACAGATCTTAAGAAACTTTTGTCATAAAGTGATAACAATTGAGTTTGCCACACAGGTCTTTCATTAGTCCATTTTTAGGTATGGTGGTTGATAATTACACTACTTAAGTCATACAATTACTCAACTAGATACAGCAGGCCTGTCTAATGAAACTAAATATTTTAAAAACTTATCTCCATGGCTGCAGTGAATTGTTAAAAGTACATCAGACATGATAAAACAAGATTGGTTGCTGTTCTTAATGACCTCAGAAGCAGCTGTGGAGAAGATCTAATACAGGCTATGAAAATTGAGATATTTCCTGATGATACTCCATACAGCTTTTATTTACCCTATGGTATAAAATATAAATTGAGCAATGGAAAAAGTACAGAAAAATTCTGTTTTCCTACTGTTATTCTTATGTTAGCATATAACTTACGTTAAGACATGAATATATACACCTTCATATATATTTTCTTCACCTCATATAAGGAATGATGGTACAGTACAAATGTAATAAAGTAATGTATTAAAATTAGCAGACTGTAAATTGGAAATGTAATGGATCTGACTTTAAGGAAGCTCATTTCAATTATTTAAACTTTCCATTAAACAATGAGAAATATATTGAAGGGCACAGTATTAAATTGGACTATGTACAGGGTAGAACTGGTATACTACAGGTAGAGAAGATTATTTAGTGCATGCATACTTTTATGTATCTGGCACTATTTCTTTCATTGAGACACTAAGAAAGACTTTTAAGCAGGAGAATGTCTATGTACATGTTGACATGGTTGTATCTGAGAAAAAATTGGTTTGAGTATGGTCCTGTTAAAACGTACTTCAGGTGAAGGCAGTGACTGATGAGACAAAAGAAAAGCAGGACAGAAAACTGCTAGTTAACTCGTGTTTAATTATCTTATATATAGTTACCTGTATATTATCTGTATTAATAAACTGCATTTCGTCAGCATTATAAAATATACTGTCCATCAGTAGCAATTAGAAATAAGCTGTAATATTTTAACAACATATTCCTTACTCAAGATCATTATATTATTTTTTAAAAGTACTCATACTGCATATTTTGAGATCTGCATCCTAAGAAATTTCATATAACATTACATAAGAGATCTTTCAAAACAAAGGACTTTAGTTTAATAATTTCCGTTGGGGAATGAAACCAATAGAGGTAATAATATCCAGAAAGATTGCCAACTTTCTGATTTCAGATCAACTGCCACAACTGTCTTAAATGCTAGGTAATGTTCAGACATGAGCACATTATGCTTACACAATCAAAATGTTACAGCAGCTGAAGGAAAAATAGAAGTTTACACTGAGAACAATGCAAACTTACAGCAGATTGTACTTGTGTCTGTAATATGCACTTGTATAGTTTTAAATATTTGCTTATAATCTTTTTTGCATTCCCGGTGACCTTTTGTACTTTTCATTCTCCATTTGTTTTAATGAAAAGGCTGGACTTTTATTTGTATTTGGTATTGTACTTTGAACAAGCTAGTGTAATATGTTATTCAAGATAATTCTTCCTCCTTTAATGTAATTTTAATATTAAAAATTCCTCAGTAATTCATCCTTTTGTGAATTTTCTGTGGTTGGTGGTAGGGAGGGAATAGTTGCTAAGCAGTTTCAAAACTTGATCCCATCATCTTTCTAAGAGAGGAATGGCACATTATTTGTAGAATCCTATTATACTTTAGTCAAATTCTTATAAAAAAGTTTGTCCAACTGTTTTTTCTTGCCTTCACATTAGTGTTCACCTCTGGCTACCGCCTGGCCAAGTCCCTTCAGTTTTCTTGGCAAGATTTTTCTGGAAGTGGTTTTCCATTTCCTCTTTCCTAGGACTGAGAAAGAGGAGTTGGCCCAAGGTTACCCAGTTGGCTTTGTGCCTCAGGTGAGTTTAGACAGATGGTTTTATAGCCTGGCGCTTTAACCACTACACCAAACGGACCAACTTTTACTTGTTAAGAAAAGAGAAACTTAAAATCAGAGCGATTACATGTTTCAAGTTACTATAAAATATTCAAGTTAAAGTGCTTGCCTTTTCAATAGAGAGAATGCTGTATTATGGATTGTAATTTTCCTGAAAGTGCAAAATAAATTTTATCTTTAAGGTTACACAGCCCAATCCTGTTTTAGTCCTTGGAGGTCTGTGTTCGTCTAAATGTGATCTCATGTACTTTCCTTGTATTTCCTTACTTTAGTTCAGCCTTTAAATATTATTATTATTATAGTCATGTCCCTCATGACACCCCAGAGAGTTGATTTTTGGTTGATGTTGAAAGGAAATGGTAATAATGATCTTGTCTGTGAAAAGGTTGGCAGATCAAGCTGAAATTTGAGGTTACACAAGATTTCTTTATTCCATTCCATGCTTGTGTTTCTGAATCTAAACATTTTGTAGGGGCTCCACTGTCTAAAAATAGCTTACTTGTCCTGTTGGACTTCCAGTTGGAATCCTTGAAATGTTTATTACAAAGTAGTTGCCAAGAATCCTCCCTTGGCCAAATCAAAGGTGTTATCAAACTAAATATAGGTGTTCCCATTTGCAGTGCTTTGTATAATCTGTGGTAATACTCAATGCAGTCATATTAGAAAGAAGTTTTAGAAAGGAGACACAATGTTTTACTGCCTAGTAACTGTACATTTCATTGTTCTAAATGATTCATACATATTACTTCAGTAATAGAAAGCCAGTTTGATGTAGTGGTTAAGGCATTAGGGTAGAAACCAGGAGACTGTGAGTTCTAGTTCTGCTTTAGGCAAAAAGCCAACGGGGTGACCTGGGGTCAGTCATTCTCCTTCAGGCCTAGGAAGAAGATAAGGGTTAACTATTTCCAAAATCTTGTTCAGGAAAACTATAAAGATTTGTCCAGGCAATTAGTAGGAGTCAATACTGAGTCAAAGGGATACATACCAAAAATACTGCCAGTGCTACTATATGTCTCCATTTCTTGGGGAACAATAGATTAGGTATCCCAATTGAAAAGCAGTATATACTATCAAGGTGTGCTGCTGTGCTTTCCTATATTTGAGATTGGCATGTCCATATATGCTGCTGCTTTCTTTTGTATGCTGCTGTGATTATCCTCCTTGGTGCTTGATAGAACAGAGACATTAGCACCCCATGGGTACACTACCTTCCCTGTATGCACTCGCTGTAGTTTAAGTTCCCCTCCCCTTCTTTCCCAGACCACATGAAGATGAGATGTTGCTGGTTGATGATTACGATTAACATCTTGAATAGTGGGACTCAATAGAGAAACTAAAGCAATTCCTATTCTTATCATTCAGCTTTGTATTCTAAACAGGCCTAGTCATCTGTAATAAGCTGCAGTAGAACAGATGTATATATAACAAATTTAATGTGTCTGTCTTAAATTATGTAAGGATCTTGCATTGTTCAGTAGTTTAAAAAGATGTGCATACATGTGAGACATTATCACGTGTCTAAATAATAGATTGAGTAGACATATATTGCTTTGCGGAATAAAGCCTGATGCCAACATTTCACCCTTTATATATTTTATTTAAATATATTTTAAGGGAGGAAAAATCCGTGGTTTCCTAGTACCATTAGTCTTGCCCTTATGTTTTAGCTGTTCAAAAACCAAAGTTTTCTTTAAATCCTAATTTGAATTTAAGTGGAATTTCCTGCATGAACAGGGAGTCTTATAAAGCAGGGTTCCTGATTATTCAGTTTGTTTTATAAGCATGACTGCATAAGCCTAATGGCAAATAAGGAGCCTTTTGCAGTGCGGGCAACAATAGTAAGATGCTGAGTAGTGCTATGTTCTTAAGGCAAAAGCTGGTTTTATGTATAATCACCATTTGTGTGGATGTTATGTTACTGGTTTTACATACTAAATGACTACAGTTATAAAGCAATATGCCTGTATTCTCCTGCATATTGCAGATGTTGATTCCTTAAAAATTGCTTGATTTGCATTTATATTGCTGTAGTTATATGAGAAATAATTTCATGTTTCATTTTTATTAGCCCAGTAAATATAGTTCATGGTAGGGGTTCTTAATAGTAATACCACAATTATGAAATACCTTCGATGGAGAGGACTGTCAGAACTAATATTTCTATAATTTCTTTTCAACTAAACTTGTTAGCTTTATTTATACAGCCTTCATATTAGTTTTTGTAAAATATGTGGTCGAACAGAATATAACCAAAGGTTTCCTCACACTTTAGATGAGTAGATATATTTGAAATTTTGAGATCATTTTATAAGTGATTTCACATATAGATGTAATGATACCTATGGTCAGCCTAAGAATCCTCACTCGTTGACTAGAAGGCAAACTGAAAAGGATGCTCCCCACTATTCTTACCATTTCCAGTTTAGCTTTTAATTTTATGGAAACAATCTTGAACAACATACGTTAACTTGATTTAGATCATTGACAGGAAAGGCATGATGATTTTCATCTTTATAACGATGATCAAGGTATGCCAACTTAGAAAACAAAACACTACAAGAAATACTAGAAGTTTATTCATGTAATTATAGAATAGAATATTGAAAGCCTCTGTGAGTTTCTGTTTTTCTCCTTTTATAACCAAGAAAGTTAAGGCAAGCCATTCTTGAGTTTCTTTTTCCTGTCCCATTTTTCTGTGCTAATTTGACACTTTTTTATGGCTGTCACAGACTTTTTTCAAAGCTCAGTCTGTACTGCTTTATAATGTATACAGTACAGAGATAAAGATTATGAAAGTTCTTTTCCTTCTTACTCAGCCTTCGAGTTTTCTCCAGTTGGATAATATTACCAGCTTGCCAATTATCTGTTTATTTTATTAAATGTTAGTTGGTGTAGGGAGCCTCAGAGGTGCTATGCATCATGTTGAAAAGACCATTGTTTTTTGTGGGTACTGCTTTGAGGATCTTGGGTTTAACTTCCATTTTCTTGTTTGTTTCCAAAGATTTCAGAAAACAAGATTTCAGCCTGAAATCTACTTGGCCCTGAAATCTTTCATCTGTGATGAAAGATAGTGGTATTTTTCCCCAAATAATTCTGTAAGATATAAAAATACCAATTTTCAGACTAAGAGAGGATACACATTGCTTTCAATTCTACGTTAACTTTTATGTCTTTAATGTCTAGAGTTGGAGTGCCTTCTTGTTGTCCGTTTACATAATTTGCTTTATCTGCATTTGTTTTGTAACTTTATGATATAATAGAAAAAGTTTTATTTAAATTCTTCCTCACTGAAGAACATTGATTTAATTAAAAACAAAAGACCAGGAACATAACAAACAGATTAGACACTTCATGACTATTAAAAAAAAGAATAAATGTCTTAACTGTACAGTGGTGCCTCACAAGACGAGTAACTCGCAGGACGAGAAACTCGCAGGACGAGCAAAAAATTTAATCAAAAAAT